>OU612043.1:165836188-165966935 GCA_914767935.1 Coremacera marginata | reverse complement strand
GATCTATACAAATTTGCTTCTACCTGCTATAGGTACCTTTTCTTAAAAGAAAGAATAAGTTGATGCTTGGATAAGTGGATCTTCTCCAATGATAATGGAAAGCAGATTCACGCGATTATTAATATGTTCGCACGAAACTCACTATATACTTGTATAACTACTACCATATTGTTTCTGAACTTATATGCGAGTGGTATGGACAGAACAAAGAAGAACATTATTCGTATGTGCTTATGTTCCTCCTACGAGTATAAGGACATGATACAATGTCAGAAAGATTGTATACCCAGGTGAAAACTCTCTAGTTTACAACTACCTAACTAAAACTATATAATGGAAAGTATATGGCTTGTATTTTAAGCATATTGATAAAAAATTTTAGACAAATGAATTGTTTGTATTACGAGCAACTCAATAAATGTCGATTCTTCAATAATGAAAAAAAACTTTTCTTTAACGCACGGAACAAACTCCACTACTCTTGCTTATTAGTTCCATACAAAAGTTTTCATTCTTTCGTTTTTGTCAACAAGAAACAAATTTTTTAAACCAATATTAACAGATATTACGGCTGATGTAATGTATAATTAATTAGAATAAAACAAAACTAATTTGTAAATTTATTCGACCTCTTTTCATAAGTTTTTTTGTGTTATTATTATAACTCTAATAACAAAACTTTAAATAATGACAAAAAACATACTTTGCGATATAAGTTTAAAATATGTCATATCCAACCCAACTTCCTGCCAATCTCTTTTATGAACTTTTATTTTTCAGCGATTTGTTCTTTAAACTTGCACATCCACGCAACAAAGAACACAAAGTTAGGTTAATGATTAAATTTTGGTCATCGAGCAAATTCAATTAGTTGCATGCGGATTGAAACTTCCTCAAAGTTTAAAATTAATAATTATGCTGAGTACAGGAAGTAGATACAAGCACGCAGCGTGGAAGAACAAAACGATAACGGCTTTTGGCGGCTACAGCAATAAGTAGAGGAAAACAAATACTGTTAATGAGATTGAAGATTTTCTTGTTTGCAAATAAGGCCAACCTAAGCAGAGTGAATAATAAAATATCTAATGTAAATTTAAGACTTGCCGTAACTTTCTTTAAGAATGCCACTGAAGATGCATTTACAAAAGTCATCATCACAAGCAGCGCTATGTTAAGAGTTATGGCTTTTTTTTGCTTTTAATATTTGTTTGCATATCTTTCGAGCTTAATTGTCTGCTGAAGGGTTTTCTATTGCAAACATTTGGAAGTATTTGTGTGTCTTATGCTTCTGGGAATTGCTCTGAGAATTTATGGCACCTACACACCCCAAATATTTTGGTTTTTGTTCGCACACACTTTCTTTTTTGTGTTTCTTTTTCCATGCGGTCCTTTTAAGCAAATCAGTGGCTAAGCTTACGCTTAATTGCGGAATTTTCGCTCTTTTGCAATACTCTTGAACTCCCCTGAATCCCAATGTTAATAATATTTAACGACCTTGCTAATTAAACAAAATCAATAAATATTCATTTGTGAGAAAACCCCTTTTCTTGAGAAGATTTATGTTGCTTTCCATTTTCGGAAATTGCACCCACTTCAGGCTTTTTTTTACCACCCGTAATAGCGAAAGGCTGTAGCTGAAAAATCCACTTAACCCTTTCAGACACAATGTCAAATATATTGCAGGGGACAGGCACTTCTTTATGTTTTTTTTTGTGCTTTTCTTGGTGAGAGTGATCAGTTAACTTTTCGTGAAAAATTGTGTCAGTCAAAATATACGAAGATTTTAGTTTCTTTTACTTACTTTAAGTATTAAAAATTTAACTCAGTACATTGTTATTGTGATTTGTTTTTTTAGGGACATTCAGTTATTACTATTTGTAATTTTATAAAAAATTATATTTTTATATATATTTTCTTTTATTTGTGACCTTTTAACTGAAACTTTTTTTTCTGATCAGTGGCGGATCTGCAAAAAAAAGTAAGGGGAAGAGGAAAAGATATCAAGCATGCATTTTTGTGGAGAACTTGTCTATTAACAAATCGTCTTGTACGACAAAAAAGAAATTGTAGCGAGACGAATTGTAATTAGACGAATTGTATGCCTCTATCATCATCAACGAGTCGAATAAAAAACTAATCGAATAGACGGGGACGAATTGTTATTATTTCATTCGATATATAACGTCATACGAACAAAACGTCAAAGAAAGCCAATGAAAAATTTTTTGGAAGTAGCGCGCGAATTTGATTTGATTTCTTTCTTTATATGCTTAAGCCGAAAGTTCATTAAATGGTTTGCATTTGCGTCCGTCTACTATATGTGAAATACGTGAAAGCTTATGGGAGCGACTTCAACGTTTACGTGCGCAACGTTAGAGAACACAATTTACACAAGAAGAGTTTAAATATATTCAAATATGTTCAATTTTTCTTGCGTAAATTGCGTTCTCTAAATATGTTCAAATATGTTCAACATTTCTTGCGTAAACTGTGTTTTTTGACAGCTCGTTACAAAAAGCGAACAACGAGAAGAAATAAAAGAGACGAATTCATTCTTTGAAATTTCCTTCAACATTAATTCAAATAAATAAAGGTTTTGATAAGTTATTACTTGCTACTTGTTTAACATGTCATTTTTTACGTTAAATGTTGAAAATTTATGTTACTAAAAATCAATTTCTTTTTAATATGTTAGCATAAATACACCTAAAATCAGGGTTTAAAATGCTCTCAGCAAAATAGCAAAAGCAACGAATATTCCGCTTTTGCTTAGCTGTCATTTTTGTAAATGCAACAGCAACAGCGAAAGCAACAGCAATAAAACTAACTTGTTGCTTTTCATTTCATTCTGCTGTTGTTATGAACCTGTTGCTTTTCATTTCATTTTGCTCTTGTTATGAAGCTGTTGCTTTTCATTTCATTTAATTTTGGTTTTGTTAACTGTTGCTTTTCATTTCATTTTGGTTTTGTTAACTGTTGCTTTTAATTTTATTTTGGTTTTGTTTGTCATAAAGTTTTTGGGTGTTTATTTTTATTTTTATTCGTTTGGCTCTAGGTTATTTATTCTTCACTGTTCATATGCTATACACTTTTAGGGGTCCCCATACAAAAAATTAAGATATTAGTTCATATCTCAATATCCCCTTCGAGATATGGAGCTTTTTCTATTTTTTCAAGGTTTTCTTTAGGGAGGGTTATAATTTAAAAATATGTTTTAAATGGATAGACAGTACTTAAAAGGGGGTGGCTGACTTCGAATCTAGTGTTTCTGGCTTCGAGAATTTTACAATTCAAGATGGTGGATAGGTTTGCAACCTAATTTTTTTTTTATTTTTAAGAATGAGGTGCTGGGGTGAGCACTAGGTAAAAATGGGTCGCTGAATCCGAATCCTAACACAAATAGAGGGGTGTATATGCCCCCCATTTACCATATTTTTAAGAGGGGCAGAAACACGTGTTTGACTTATAATTTGACTTACAGTGGACTGTTATACACATGTTTCGCTGTTGTGCATCTCAGAAATGCTTCCCCCTTATAAAGCCAGAACAAATGGTAAATTTGTACCAATTTTGCTTCCCCTTCGAGATATGGCACTTTTTCTATTTTTAGAAGATTTTTCGATATTTTTCGATTTTATGTTGTTCCATATCTCGAAAAGAAAGTAAAAATTAACCATATTTTGGAAGTAACTAAGGCGGGAGGCGTTTTTGAGACACAGAAATAGAGGAGTCCACTACGCCCATGTTCTACATTTTTGGGGGGAGACGTCGAAACACGTGTTTAACTGTCCACTGTAAGTCAAATTGTAAGTCAAATACGTGGTACATATTTTGACTCATACGTGTAGTGAAACTGTCAACAAAGTTCCTTATCCCTCTCCCTACATATCCTTGGTTTTAATATAGAACTAAGAACAAAGTTTTTCGAATCGCGGTATTTTCTGTATAATGCTGCTGATTCAAGTAATTTTGTTAAGTTCTAGACACAATTTTTTTTTTAACAAATTATTACAATTATTGAAAGTTTTTGGGCGATAATGAATGAATGTTATTTCATTGTACTTAAGACATCTATTACTTCTTAAAACATTTTTTTTAAGATCTAGTAATTTTTGTGTCCCCAAGTTGCATAACTTTTCACCAGGCTCTTGATAAAAGCCATTAAAAAAAAAACCGTACAAAATAGCAGCTTTTACAAACATGACAATGAGAAAGTATTTCTCAGCTTTGGCAAAGGTTACAAACCTTTGTAAAATTAAAACTAAAAGAAAATTTTTTAATTGTATATAATTCTTTTGAATTTTTAAGCAATGCTTTCTTAACATTCGCCTCAATTTTGTTTGTGGAAACTTACAAACACAGAAGTTATGGGCAGTTTTCTAGAGCATGTTTTTGCCAAAAGGCAAATAAAAAAAAAAGAACGCATTTTTAATATTTCAATGGAAGCTTTCTCAACATTTTCCCGATTTGTCTGCGTAACTGAAAAATTCAAAAGTTGAAGGTAATTTTCTGGTTAAAGGTTATCTGCAAAACAGATTCAGAGTGAAAAATAAAGTTATTTTTTTTAAAATCCGTCAAACTGATAGTCATGTATTTTTTCTCGTATGAAACTATTTTTTGCTATAAGATAATTATGCGTACAAAATTTAATTGATCTGGGATAATTTTTTTGGTAAATATACCAGATTACCGATTTCGGTTATATTAGAGGTAGGCGTATTAGTCGGTATCATCATACTCATTCTCGCAAAATTTCATGATTCTAAAGCAACAGATCCCGCATATGAACTACCGAATCGTCCTACCTGTAAAAAATCCTTGGAAAACTTGGTTGTTAATCTGACTGAGTCCATGAACAAAGCTCTAGATATCGCATGCCCGCTAAGAACCCCAAACAAACGCCACCTTGGTGGAAGACCGAACTTGAAGAACTCCAAAATAAGAGCAGAAAACTCTTCAACAAAGCTGATCCATCGATGCATGGACCAACTACAAAGTGGCTCTTAAAGAATATAAGAAAGAATTGTGGAAAGCACAAAGGCAGTCCTGGAGAACCTTCTGTGAAAATATATCACAGACCTTCGAGGCGTCAAGGCTAAGAAAAATTCTAACAATTAGTCCTTTCAACCAAAGCTTTTTGAAGAAAGAAGATGGAACATGGACCACCAACTGTGTAGAATCTCTCAAAATTTTAGTAGAAACTCACTTCCCTGGTTGTTCAGAAATAGGCAATACTCCAATTCAGGAGGCGTACGCATGCACTGTCAACAACTCCCTCGATCTAATCTCACAATTAAAGCTCAAATGGGCAATTGAAAGCTTCAAACCGTTTAAGTCACCAGAACTAGACGGCGTAGCCCCCATAGAATTACAAAAAGCTTATGATATCATAAAGCTATGGCTTATGATAATCTACCAAGGCTGCCAAGACCTCAATCAGATCCCCATACTTTGACGACATGTGAGGATTGTGTTAACACCTAAGGAGGGCAAAAGCTCACACGTAAACCCAAAAAGTCTTCGACAAATTAGTCTCTCATCCTTTCTGCTAAAAACTCTCGAGAGATTAATAGAAATCCACTTGAGACAATAGATAATAGAAAAACCATTGTCATCGGCACAACACGCTTACACCAAAGGCAAATCCGTGGAAACAGCTCTCCAATGAGGGGTTCTCTCGCCTCTAATCTGGAACCTATCGGTTAATCAACTGCTGAAGAAACTGGAACTGTTGGAAGGGGTGCAAGGGGATAGCTTATGCAGATGAAATTGCTATCGTCACTTCTGGATAATATGTATCTACACTTCGAGACATTATGCAAAATGGCCCTAATATTCTCATACAATGGGTTAATAGCTGTGGACTCGGCGTGAATCCTAAAATAACGGATTTAGTGATTTTTATAAGAAAACACAATCTAACAACAATCAGTCCTCCAAAACTGGGAAACATAAGACTTAGCTTCTCAGATCAAGCGAAATACCTGGGTCTATCCTGGATAGAAAACTAAACTAAAACAAATCTGCTCGAGAGAGCCAAAAAAACCAATATAGCCCTCTACTCATGCAAAAAGGCTGTGGGTAACAAATCGGGTTTACAGCTAACTGTTACTCACTGGCTTTACACGGCAGTAGTAAGGCCAATATTGCTATATGATGCCATTGTCTGGTGGCAAGCACTAGACAAACAAACACACCTCAATATACTTCGCAAAGTTCAAAGATCAGCTGAGCTGTGTATTAGTGGAGCATTTAGAAGCACTCCTACAGACGCATTAGACACTATGCTCCACCTTATACCACTTGATATCCTAATAAAACAGATGGCTACCAATATAGCCATCCGTCAAGAGGCCAACTCTCAATGGAGGGAGGGCATATTAAGACACTCTAGCATAAGGAAATTCCTTCCTCCGATACCCAAATCTGTAGACTTCATCACACAAAAACTTTTCTTTGACAGGAAACTTGATGTATCATTCCCTCCCGCGAAGAGTGGGCGGTTGGAAACCTTTCACCAAACAATGTCAGCAGAATCTATACAGATGGATAAAAACTAGATGGCAAGGTTGGAGGCGGAGTCTACTCTGATATTAATATTGATTATTAAACTGGCCTTCAGGCTCCCCGACTATTGCAGTGTCTTCCAAGCGGAAATAGTAGCAATACATGAAGCAGTTACTTGGCTTCAGATGAATGCAATATCCTCCATGAATATCTACATACTCTCTGACAGTCAGGCCGCCTTGAAAGCCCTAGAATCTGTTGAAACAACATCCAAAACAGTAATTCGCTGCCGGAGATCCCTAAATGAGATGGCAGAGCAGCTCAAAATACACCTATGTTGAATTCCCGGACATAGAGACTTTCAAGGAAAGTGCAAAGCAGATGAAATCGCTCACACTGGAACAACCAAACAACTCTCGATAGAGAAAGAAAGTATTGGTATATCCCTATCCCTAAATAAAGCCAACATTATATGGTCAACGGGAAGTACATGCCATACAGCGCGTCAGGTTTGATATCCCTGAGAAGGAACAAATCAGTACTATGATAGATATCCTAACTGGACACTGCCTAATAGGTAATCATGCACGAAGATTAAACATCCTCCACAACGTTTTCTGTTGAAGCTGCAGAGATGAAGAGGAGGAGGAATCTACAAATCATTTTCTCTGCACTGGCCCAGCGCTAGCTAAAAATCGCCACCTTCACTTAGGTAAATGGTTCCATAAAGATCTCGATGATCTCTCAGAGTCTTCGGTCTACTGTATCCTTAGCTTTGTCAACAGCTCAAAACTGGTTTAAATAGAAAGGGAAATTTACCCAATGGTATCCCAATGGGCCTCATTGGCCTAAGTGTGTCTTAAAGGAGACACCCGCTTCAACCTAACCTAACCTAAAGGAACTTTTTCTATTTTTGTCCTATCGCTGTATGGGCTCGTCACACTGTACGGCGTTGTTCCGGAAGCCCCTGGTGCAAGCTAGAAACGAAAAGCCAGAAAATACGTTACGCTATGACAGCCTGAATCATTGGCTGACACCATCAGCTATTAAAAGAAGATGCGTTGCAGATTATTGCACATCTTGAAGCAGAACTGAATGTAATGTGGGTTTGTGCATTTCTTGCTTCAAAAAATACCATGTATTTATATTTATATGTATTATGTATTGTATTTATACAATATTTATGCTTTATGCAAATAAATCAAAAAATTTTAAAAAAATAATTGTGGGTCAAATAGGGTTAAGAGTCGTATTATAATGAAATGTGGTAACATTTTTTGGTATTTATGCAAAGTTTTTAGGTTTTATTAATTCATTAATTTTGTTTTCTTTTTTTTTTTTTGATTTGTTTTTTAAGAGAACACAATCGGACCTTTTTGCCAAGAAACTTTAGGGAAAAATTTCAACAAATGATACCAACAATTTCTGAAGCGATCCTATGGTACTTAGTGGATATGTACACTTACAAGAAAACTTAAATGAAATGGGGAGTGTAACATATCTTTAATTATGATTCTTACAGCGATGTAAAAGTGTAAGCAGTAGCTGAATCCGCTAGTGTGTAGACAAATTTCTTCCTGCAAATGACAGATACTTCAAGCTACCCACAGCTGAAAGTTGATTTAACAAATTTTTTAAATGACAAATTATTTTCTATTATTATACGTAATGAATCCTGAAGCTTATATTAATAATGAGTCTTGCAATACTAAGTCCTTTTTACTTTAAAAGGTTCAAATTAATTAGCCCATCATGAAAAGTAAAATTAATATATTTAAGGTTTTGACTAAACCGTGAAAAAACTTACGGGCAATTTATGATGTTGATTATGTGTTTTCTACCTAATTATACGAGATTTAAAAAAAGCGGGTGTCGTCGAAAAATGCTTTGGAGATAAGATAAGTAAATCAACAGTGTGGTTGTCATTCCTTTAAAATGAAGCACATAAAAAATATAAGATTTTTATTTAAATATTCGATTATATTTAAATTTTATATCATTTAGAAAAATAAACTTATTACTTACCCGCGTTCTGGTTTCGGCCGACTTCATCAGCTCTCGCCAGGCGCCTCTGCTTTGCGCGCACCTTCTCCAATTGGATACATCAAGTGCGGTTAGGGCTTCCTCGGCCTGGTCCATCCATCGGAGGCATAGTCTCCCTCGTCGTCGTTGACCATCGACCCTCACCTCGAACACCTTTTCCGTTGGAGCTTCGTCGTCCAGACCATGAACATGACTGCCAGCGTAGTTGCTGCACAGTTATACGCCGAACTACGTCAATGTTTTCGTAAAGCTCATACAGCTCTTGGTTCATTCGGATGCGATAGTCATCGCCGACTCGAACAGTACCGAAGATTTTGCGAAGAACTTTTCTCTCGAACACCCCTTGAGCAGCTGCGTCAGTTTGCGAAACTACCCATGCCTCAGCGCCATAAAAAAGCACAGGTAGAACGAGCGTCTTGTAGAGTGTTAGTTTTGTCGATCGGGAGAGGGCTTTGGAACTTAGTTGCTTACTGAGCCCGTAGTAGCACCTATCAGCAATTATTGTTCTTCGCTTTATCTCCAGGCTGACTTCGTCAGTCTAAGCTTATTAATAATTGAAACTTATTACAAATGTTTAAATATATGTTTTTTTTTTTTTCATTTTAAGCATTTGCTACATCGTTGGAAAGGTATTGAAAATATACTTCTACTCCTATGATAATTGTATTACAAAATTTTTCTTTCAGATGACGATTTTTGAAGTAAAAATTCTTTAGCCACAACACAACGAATAAGATGGGGAGTAAAACCAATGTAACGAAAGCTTTCAATAACAGCAAATAACAACAAAAATTCGCCACACTCGGCAGTATAAAATTTAAGAGCATACTTTTTGCCAATTTAATAACGCGTTCGCCATACACAAATTGTGTATTCTAATTGTGTAGACCTAGAAAATAGTCGTTTTGTTATATGAATTAAATAACTAAATAAATTATAATAAGGTTCGGCTTAATTTAAGATTTTCTAAATGTATTTATTGCGATTCATGGATTTTAGAATTTATCTTGGTCATAATTTTAAATGCAACCAAAATAGGTTTTATAATATTTAACTCTATAAATTTGGGATAAAATAATGTAATTAAGCACAGAACTCTTTAGGATATAAGAGTCATAAGAAAGCGCTGAATACACAGGCCTGGGCATTCTAACACAGTAACATTTTATTTAGTCTTGATAGTATTGGTGTGCTCTCAAATCGCGCACACTGAGCTCATGCAACTTGCAGCGCAAGGCGACATAGGTCATCACAGTATCACCATTAGCGAACGACTTATTATCTTGTGTAGTGAGCTTTGTGTACATGTGAAAAGTTACGCTCAGAGAGCGCTCAGTGAGCTATGGAGCGCCCAGGCCTGGCTTAGATCAATTGTTGTACATAACTTACAACAACATAAGAAAAGAAAAATAAAATATATGCCACGAAAAATTTCGCTGTAGCAAAATTATAAACGCACATAGAATTTTTGATAAATCAGATCATTTTCTTCAGTCGTTTGCAACATGCCACGTGGTGAAGAGTTGGCGGAGCGTGAAAAAGGTCAAATCAAAGTACTTTTCTCAGGTAAAAGTCTTTTCGAGATATAAGTCGATTGATCGGGAAAAGTTATCGAGTAGTGCAAAATTTTGTAAAAGATAAGAAAAATTATGATTCAAAAAACAATCAACATAGACGCAAAAAAGTTGTTGGCAATTATAAAATTCATCGTGTTTTACAAACAGTTAGTAATAGCACAAAAAGCATGCCAGAAAAAACGCTGAATGCGACTTGGAAGCTTTCTGAAGTACAATTCACCGTGTTTTAAAGAATTCCAGGAACATTCGGTTTTCTAAAATGAAACCAGCCGTAAGAGAAGCGTAAACAAGACTCTCGTAGCATAATGGGACGTAATTGAAACCAGGTAATGTTTTCGTAAAAAGTGTAGCTTTTTGCACATTGATGATTTCTCGAAATTTTTCTTTTAATATAATATTTTCTGATGATAAGAAGCTTCACTTGGATGGATACTGGCGGGATATAGGATATGAACCCCTATATTTTCCATATTTTCCACTCCATGGCCTTGGAAAGGTGAATATTTATTTTCCAACCGCTCGGATAAGCCCAGAAGAGAATATTGGTGTGTTAACTAAGAAATTAATGTCCTTTTTGAACAAAGGTGCAGACGAAATTCTTGAATTTCAACAATATAATGCAGCATGCCACACATCGTGCGCTACTTGACGTTGGTTTCGAAACCATAACATTCTCGTTGTTAAATGGCCACCGCTTTTTCCTGATCTCAAATATTATGGAAAATGTGTAGGTTGCTTTAGTTTGCGTTTTTTTTTTCTTCACGAAAGAAGAGCTGCAACAAGCTATTCTACAAGGCTTCTACAAGTTTAGAATTTATTCGACTTAAGCCGAATTTTTGAGGTTAAAGAAAACAACATAAGCATAACCCATTACTTAAACTTACAATAAAATTAAGTATGCAAAAAAAAACACTTTTTATGTTGTGCGTTTATAATTTTGCAACATCGATATTTTCCTTGTCCCTGTTGTTTTTATTGTTTGTTATACTATACACAAAAAATTACGCTCAGTGAGCTATGCAGCACCCCGCCCTGGTCTAAGCACATTTGTCAAACGGTGATAGTAGATGTACTCATGCACACAACAAAAGATATTGGTAAAAATCTAGTGCGTTTATAATTTTGGCACGGTGTGTCAAATAGCAATAGCATTCCATAGCATTAAACATAATCAAGAATAAAATATTTTTGAAGTGAAACTTCTTTATTGACGTATACAGCAACACAGCGAATTAGAGGGGGGTAAAAACGATGAAACGAAAAGTTTCAATAACAATAAGCAACAACAAAAATTCGCAGCACTTGGCAGTTTGAAAACGAAAATATTATTATTTCAAGAGCATTTTGTTCACAGTACGATTCGAATCGATCTTTACACCGAGAAGAAAGCTTATGTTAAATTGAAAAAACACCTAGTATAATTTATAAGATGGCTTTGACAGTTTTCAGCCTCCCAAGTACTTCATCAAAACGCCTAAGTTTTACATGATGACTTGCCTATTTTTATTTGGGTGATAAATTAACCAAGTATTTGGTAATATTTTGTGCACTACTTTTTAAAAAAAATTAAATTTCAAAAGTATAACATTTTTTCGGGTTTTGGTTTTTTTTTTTGTTTCCTTTTTTTTTTGAAGCTGCCAACCTCTCGTTCTGTGATTTGTTTGACTGAAATCGGCAACAACACAAATTTTTCTTTTACCAACACCGTTTTTTATACAGAAATTAATGACTTCTCGGCTTTTCTTGCTGCTTGACGTCTATTATAACAAGAACATTTAATTAGATTAGATTAAAATAAATTAAATTAAATTAAATTAAATTAAATTAAATTTAATTAAATTAAATTAAATTACATTAAATTAAATTAAATTAAATTAAATTAAATTAAATTAAATTAAATTAAATTAAATTAAATTAAATTAAATTAAATTAAATTGAATTAAATTAAATTAAATTAAATTAAATTAAATTAAATTAAATTATATTAAATTAAATTAAATTAAATTAAATTAAATTAAATTAAATTAAATTAAATTAAATTAAATTAAATTAAATTAAATTACATTAAATTAAATTAAATTAAATTAAATTAAATTAAATTAAATTAAATTAAATTAAATTAAATTAAATTAAATTAAATTAAATTGAATTGAATTAAATTAAATTAAATTAAATTAAATTAAATTAAATTAAATTAAATTAAATGAAATTAAATTAAATTAAATTAAATTAAATTAAATTAAATTAAATTAAATTAAATTAAATTAAATTAAATTACATTAAATTAAATTAAATTAAATTAAATTAAATTAAATTAAATTAAATTAAATTAAATTAAATTAAATTAAATTAAATTAAATTAAATTAAATTAAATTAAATTAAATTAAATTAAATTAAATTAAATTAAATTAAATTAAATTAAATTAAATTAAATTAAATTAAATTAAATTAAATTAAATTAAATTAAATTAAATTAAATTAAATTAAATTAAATTAAATTAAATTAAATTAAATTAAATTAAATTAAATTAAATTAAATTAAATTAAATTAAATTAAATTAAATTAAATTAAATTAAATTAAATTAAATTAAATTAAATTAAATTAAATTAAATTAAATTAAACTAAATTAAATTAAATTAAATTAAATTAAATTAAATTAAATTAAATTAATTAAATTAAATTAAATTAAATTAAATTAAATTAAATTAAATTAAATTAAATTAAATTAAATTAAATTAAATTAAATTAAATTGAATTAAATTAAATTAAATTAAATTAAATTAAATTAAATTAAATTAAATTAAATTAAATTAAATTAAATTAAATTAAATTAAATTAAATTAAATTAAATTAAATTAAATTAAATTAAATTACATTAAATTAAATTAAATTAAATTAAATTAAATTAAATTAAATTAAATTAAATTAAATTAAATTAAATTAAATTAAATTAAATTAAATTAAATTAAATTAAATTAAATTAAATTAAATTAAATTAAATTAAATTAAATTAAATTAAATTAAATTAAATTAAATTAAATTAAATTAAATTAAATTAAATTAAATTAAATTAAATTAAATTAAATTAAATTAAATTAAATTAAATTAAATTAAATTAAATTAAATTAAATTAAATTAAATTAATTAAATTAAATTAAATTAAATTAAATTAAATTAAATTAAATTAAATTAAATTAAATTAAATTAAATTAAATTAAATTAAATTAAATTAAATTAAATTAAATTAAATTAAATTAAATTAAATTAAATTAAATTAAATTAAATTAAATTAAATTAAATTAAATTAAATTAAATTAAATTAAATTAAATTAAATTAAATTAAATTAAATTAAATTAAATTAAATTAAATTAAATTAAATTAAATTAAATTAAATTAAATTAAATTAAATTAAATTAAATTAAATTAAATTAAATTAAATTAAATTAAATTAAATTAAATTAAATTAAATTAAATTAAATTAAATTAAATTAAATTAAATTAAATTAAATTAAATTAAATTAAATTAAATTAAATTAAATTAAATTAAATTAAATTAAATTAAATTAAATTAAATTAAATTAAATTAAATTAAATTAAATTAAATTAAATTAAATTAAATTAAATTAAATTAAATTAAATTAAATTAAATTAAATTAAATTAAATTAAATTAAATTAAATTAAATTAAATTAAATTAAATTAAATTAAATTAAATTAAATTAAATTAAATTAAATTAAATTAAATTAAATTAAATTAAATTAAATTAAATTAAATTAAATTAAATTAAATTAAATTAAATTAAATTAAATTAAATTAAATTAAATTAAATTAAATTAAATTAAATTAAATTAAATTAAATTAAATTAAATTAAATTAAATTAAATTAAATTAAATTAAATTAAATTAAATTAAATTAAATTAAATTAAAATTAAATTAAATTAAATTAAATTAAATTAAATTAAATTAAATTAAATTAAATTAAATTAAATTAAATTAAATTAAATTAAATTAAATTAAATTAAATTAAATTAAATTAAATTAAATTAAATTAAATTAAATTAAATTAAATTAAATTAAATTAAATTAAATTAAATTAAATTAAATTAAATTAAATTAAATTAAATTAAATTAAATTAAATTAAATTAAATTAAATTAAATTAAATTAAATTAAATTAAATTAAATTAAATTAAATTAAATTAAATTAAATTAAATTAATTTAAATTAAATTAAATTAAATTAAATTAAATTAAATTAAATTAAATTAAATTAAATTAAATTAAATTAAATAAAATTAAATTAAATTAAATTAAATTAAATTAAATTAAATTAAATTAAATTAAATTAAATTAAATTAAATTAAATTAAATTAAATTAAATTAAATTAAATTAAATTAAATTAAATTAATTTAAATTAAATAATATATTTAATTAAATTAAATTAAATTAAATTAAATTAAATTAAATTAAATTAAATTAAATTATATTAAATTAAATTAAATTAAATTAAATTAAATTAAATTAAATTAAATTAAATTAAATTAAATTAAATTAAATTAAATTAAATTAAATTAAATTAAATTAAATTAAATTAAATTAAATTAAATTAAATTAAATTAAATTAAATTAAATTAAATTAAATTAAATTAAATTAAATTAAATTAAATTAAATTAAATTAAATTAAATTAAATTAAATTAAATTAAATTAAATTAAATTAAATTAAATTAAATTAAATTAAATTAAATTAAATTAAATTAAATTAAATTAAATTAAATTAAATTAAATTAAATTAAATTAAATTAAATTAATTAAATAAAATTAAATATTAAATACAAAAAATGTTACCTTCGCATGCCGTTGAGAGTCGAGCCCACAACCAACCGATACCACAGCGTATGAAGTCACTACACTACGCATTGAGCCAAACTCCTTCGTTACGCGTAGTGATTTATTCAATATTAATTACAACTGAAGCTATGCTGCAGCATAACACAATAATCTATGAAAAGATTTTTGTTGTATGGCTGTCAGCAGAATATTGCGAAACACTGCATCTGTTAACAAAGCTGCAGTTATGTCAGCAAGTAGTAGCAAGGCTGCTTGGATCAGTGGGTAGAGCGATAGACGGGCACCAAAAGTTCTAGGTTCAATTCCGCACGGCGGGCAAAAAAAATTTTGTTTTTCTTTTCTTTTTGTTAATATTATATTACGTGTGTATTTGAATACGTGTGAATATTTACGTGTTTTTTAAATTTCTTTATGTTATTTTTGAATATAAGTGTGTCTTTATTACAAAAAAAACCATTAAGTTATCAAATCTATGCTTCCCTCGTGTGTCCAATGACGCAGCTGTGTTTTTTTTTTTTTCAGAAAATAGCTGAAAACTATGCTTAAGCCATCCATGCTAATTGTTTTTTAATTTTGTATTTTTGGATTTTGGGCTTAGGTGAATCAAATACTTTTTTTTTGGCATGGTATCAAAGTATGTGCTTTCAAATCAATGTATTAAACAATAAATTGCTTAGGTGAATAAGCATAAGTTTATGATTCCTATACACTTATCTTTACCCAAGCCGACTTAGGTGATTTACCTATTGCTTTTTTTCTCGGTGTAGATAGATTTTATGCCCTCTGAGCAACGCACTCATACCAAATGATGTTGCTAATTTACTAATAAGTATTAGTTCCTTTTTGCTTCTTATCTGATGGGCTTGGATTGTGTCTTGGCTATATAAAAAGTGATGCACAAACCACAAATTTAAGATATATTGCCTGACTGCCCAAAGCCAGGATAATAAAGGAGGATGGTTGCAGTATACGATATTTTGGGACGAATCAGGATTGTTAACATGTGAAAAATAAGGGTCTATCTTGGAGACCGGCGTTAACGAGCATTCCTTGAAGTAGGCTTAGAGCATAGGTATATCACATTGACACGGGCCTGCGAATGGAAAAGATATTGTTCAGTTAAACTTGTTGGCACAGAGATCTTCTTTTTCATTAAAATAATGATGAGAACTTATCTATCGCCGGCATAAAAACTTTAAAAAGGGTTCTATAGAGATGAGCACGAGACATGACAATACTTCATCAATATTCCTAAGAAAGAATGTTTGACTTACAAACTGCAGAGTTTTCAATGATGGATCGAGTATCCTGCTCTGATAACGAGGTTGTTATAAGCCATGCACAATTTAGTGTTCTAACTGGATATGGCAAGTTGAGAAAGTTCACTTGAACTTATGGTGCTTTCGTCGGGGACGTTGAAGAGCCTCATCTGGTGAAGCCCTCTTCCGAGTGCCTATCATGGGCGGCCATTCAGAGAGTCTCATGCTCGCTGTGGTTTGTGTACATCGCTTGCATAGGTCTAGAGTAACTGGTGGGAACCGTGCTTACTACGACCGGGCTGGTATAACCTGTACTTAGAGATATAGTGATTTATTTCTAATTATACCAGACATTTTAGATTGGTCTCAACTTGCACCAGTAAGTGACATTAAGGTACTTAACTACTGAATATTAACTTGTACTATTGAATTCAATATTAACGCACTCATATTGTTCGTGAATCTTGTATTTGGTGCAAGTGAGAATTTATATTGTATCCAATAAAATTGGTGTGAATTCAAATTGTTTTCTAAAATATGGCACTGGTCACGTCAGGCTTCATGAAGTTGAAACCCAGTACGTTTGCTTTTCTGGGTGTCATAAATGTCTTACTCATTTCCACGTGTACTTTGTTACAGTAAATTACTATCTGCTGCTTTATAAACCAGAAGCTCCTTAGCCAGGGGCTGAGTAGAATTAAGTCGTAAGGGCAGGGGTCCACTATAAACACAAGAGGCTTTTCATGATAGAATAATTACAATATCGAATAGACACAGCGAACATTTACCACTATATGTATGTAATCAATTTTTTAAAACCAAGTTCATTGACACAGTTAAAGATAATCCCAAATGGTCCCAGCACTTTTCAAGATTAGTGGCAATGCAACATACAATTCTCGGAGATGTACTTCTTGCTAACGTTAGAAAGGGATACATAAGTCACAAGGTGGATTAATCGCTGATATTGTTGATGAATATGACAAAAAACATTCCATGAAATTGCAAAGCGAAATGATTTTTCTGGAGTTGATTTATTTAAAGATTTCAATTTCATATTTACTTTATTTGTAAATATTCTAGAAAAGTTTTGTGTGAATTAGGCTGGGCCGAAAAACAATGTTAAGAAAATAAACTGGCAATAACAGAAATTCCTATTTTAGATGATTAAAGATTTTTAAGCATATTGGCTTTTTGACAGTTAAACGTCAGCTTCGGCACTTAAAATATACTTCAAAACTATTGACTTGACTCTTTACTTTCAATATGTAGTCATTTTATAAACAAATTCTATGATTAAAAGGACCAAATTCTGACCTCCACATTAATAAACTTAGCCTCCAAGAAACCTTAAAGTTTCCAAAATTTTATATGACCGCAAAGTTACGAAACAAACAATATTACTATAATTATTTGCTTTTATCTGAATGGATAAAAAAAAATAGTTTTACCAAAAAACGTGTTTTTGGCAACAGACTCTTTATAACAATATAAAGTCTGTCTCCCTTTGTGCATGTAGCTTATTATTGTATGATTTCTTTGTTATTCAATTTTTTTTGGTTTATTTAATGTAAATATGAATATTAATTGAATTTCGAAATGATAAAAGGAAGCTATTATGAATCAAAATTACCTGCATACATTGTTATTAAATTGTTTATACAAACATGTTATGAGTTATAAGGTAGCTTATTTAGATTTATTTATCAACACATATCTATAAAAAAAAAAAACATTTTTTCCTAGCTAAAACCTTCTAATAACTGATTTAATTTAAAGTCATATTTTTTTCATATAATGATTTCAACAATTATTTCGCTCTTAGTTAATTGATAAGAGTCTCAAGAGATCTAGTAGCTTTTAAGATTTCACACTTCGAATCATTACGAAGTAACTCTCAAAAGAGTTGAGGAGTTATTTGTATACGAATTGTAGTTGTTTGAGTTATTTATATAACACTTGAGAAAAATGTGAAGTGCCTATCTTTTACTTGAAACCGTAATTAATAGGGAAAATACCAATTCCAGAAGCTATACCGCAACAAAAACACTTTTGGGATATTATTTACAGTAGTTACACATGAGTACAGAAAATCACTTTACAGAGCTTTTTCTAAATATAATGTCATCTATTAAAAGTTAAGAAAATTGTCAGTCATCAAATTATACGGAATTTAATAATTTTTAAATTAACTGCCAGAAATTAAATTACCATGATGTACTCAGATAACAAACCCGAAATCCAAGTCGTGTCACAGATTCTTCTGCTTGTTAGCTATTCCAAAGCCAGCTAACTCCCAATATTTAACATGTAGAGCCAAAAAATATGACAATCACAGTGAAAAGCTTCCTTTACTGAAGAAATATAAATTGCCTCATCCGTGATTCAAAATGTTTCAGGTTTACATAGTATAAACAATGTGGTTGTGCGTAAACAAACTTTCAACGTTTATCGATTTATTCGACCAATAAAAAAATTCATCAACACTTAAAATTAAATTGTTTATCATTATTTTAAGTGTCGTCGATATATCAAAAATAAGTGCTGGCCTTGCTTGTTCGCTTCACAAAACACTTACGTGTGAACAAATTTTAAGTTTTTTTTTTATGTTTTACTAATTACAGTTCTAGCTGATTCCTGTGCTTGTTCTTTAGCCACCACACATTGGCGATGTTTTTCACTTAGTGTGGTTTTTGGACCATGAACTTCATTTCATGTTGTTTGTTGCCAGCCAATTAAGCACATTTCCAATGTATCTGTGCGCCAGTGTTTTTGTTTATAAGTATATCTATGTTTGTATCTACACTTGTATCTGTAGTTAGATATGTATTAAAATTTAGTGTTTTTAAAGCGGCGCGCTGTCGTCATGTTGTCGAGCATGTAGTGTACAAATGTAAATTTGAGGAAATTGTCCGCAACTAAAAATGTGAATGTGTCGCAAACGAAACAGAAAAGTAAAATTAATAACAACACAACAACAAATAAAAAGACAGCAACAACAACAACAACAACAGCGCCAACAATGAGCGCAAATTTAATTTTAAATGCAATTCAATGTCAGGCGCCGATGGCCGAGCAGGCAAATAGCCTTGCTTGCACGTTGGACGAAAAGTCTGGCAACACACGCTCTGTTGTAATTTTTCACGTCATGGCATGAAAGCAGGCGAGTATCTTTGAATTTAAAACGAGACTATGGCTGAGATTTGATTGTCGAGGACAGACTAAAAATAGTCAAAAAAATATATTTATATATAAAAAGCAAAACTGAAAAAAAAAACACGCAAAAAGATTTTAAGCAATTTGCCAATTTGTGTAGCATACGTCAAGCGGGTGGCTTGGCCACGAAGGGTGGGTGTGGCTGCGAAAAAGCAACGTCAACCAAGGCGTTTTTTGGCTGCCATGCCAAATGACTGCTTGCCGAACATTTATCTGACGGATATTTGAGGGAAAATAAACCAAAATAAAGTGGAAGCTTTTTCACCGACTATTTTTTCAATTGTATATTCGTCAGATGCTAGTTTGTTGAAGTCAGTGTTACAAATTGCTGCAATGGCAATAAATGGCATGTTATGTCATTCATAAGTAGACTAAAGTTACAAATATATTTTTACTGGATGAAAACACATATACATTAAGGTGCCTTGACCTAGATGAACAAAAACAGGTGTCGTAACACTGACTACAAATAAACTTTGGTCTATTTTATGACGATTCCCGAAATATTTTGAATGCCACGTTAACCGCCAGTGAAGTAAACAATTTTTAAACTATCTCCAAAAATTTGGTTTTTCTTAAAACTTTCGGCTGGTGGTGTTGTTAAAAGAAGACAAACCTTCAAAAATAAAAGTTCTGAAAAAGTTCTTTCAAACTGCATCAAAAAATTTAAAATTGTTAACATTTAAGGGAGTATTCCGGGTTAGCAAAAATTTTTGTTCGATTTTTTTTTTCAATATTTTTATAGCTCGGACATTTGAAAATATCGTCCTAAAAGAGGTTTTTGAAATTTGAAATACTTTAGGAGATGGCCTTTTTTGTCCAGCAATGTTTTCGCCAAAATGCGATTTACTTAATTTGGCTACTTTTTGAATGCAACGGTTTGAAGCAACCACCGAATTTCGTTCAACGCGTTTTTTACTAGGTAATAACTTGTTTGTATACGCATGTTAAAAATAAATTAATACACATTTTAGAGCTTAGGTATTCCTTAGGTTGGCAGCGTTTAGATCACTTTGAATTGAGTTATAACCCGAATGCGCGTGAGTATACAGTTTTGAAAAGTATAGTTTTGATAAAAACAGTTTTTGTTTGTGCAAAAGACAATGGATAGAGAAAGTAATAGAAATAAAAACAAAAGAAACACTGGTAGCAATCGAAAAACTCGTCCCTTGAAACGCCAGTTTCGTTGTAACCAACACGAAAGAGATGAGGACACCGAGTTCACAAGTACATCGGCAAAAAAATTTAAAAAATAATGAAAACGAGAAACGAGAACTGCATTTTGGAGTTTTATACAGATTTCTCAAATAACGTTTGAAAAGGTCCGAAGCCAGAGCTCTGGCCGCATCAAAAGAAGGTAGAACTGCCCGAAGAGCACAAATAGCCGCTGGGTCCTCATTTTTTGAAGAAGAGGAAGGAGTTTTTTGTGGGGCTGGCATTGCAGATTGATATATGTAAGTATTTCATACAAAAAAAAATGTTTTATTGCAAAATCACGTTTTTGAACTTCGAAGTCATTTTACTCCGGTTCTACTGAACCGATTTTGATGAAACTAAGTGCAATCGGCGCTCAATTGTCGAACTCAAATTCTAATGCTCAAATTTTTTATTTAATTTTTTTTTTTTTTTGATGCAAAAAAATAACTTCAAACTTAAACGCGTTTATCTCGCCACCTCGTTTTTCGAGCTTGCGGCCCAGATTGCGTCCGTAGTTCTGAACTGAGTTTAATGAAACAAATAGCAATCGACGCAGAATTTACCATTCTAGTTCCTACCTCAATCACAATTTTAAAAAATTTTGTACTATTTTTTTTACACTAAACTACAATAAAAAAAGACCCAAAATCGGTTTATCATTTTTCAATGACCGCCATTTTGTAAAAAATTAGCGAAAATTTATAATTAAGGCAGAAACTAGAATTACATCTGTACTGAATCTAACACCGTTTACTCTTTCCATTTCAGATGATCCGAAGTCGAGTTATCTGGGCCGCAAGCAGCATACCTTTTTTTTCGACGCCCAACTTTGAAGGCCGATGGGTTCTTAATACAATAAAAAAAACAGAATTTAAATAACTCTTTGCGTTTTCAAATGAGAAGTTTTTCAAATAGGGTCCAAAACAGCCTTCCAACCAGGAATAATCCCTTAAACCATTTTACCACAGCCACTACTCGAAATCCAAACTTAAGGGGTGACCCCCACTTGATGCGCAAAAAATATATGTCATTTTCAACAATCTTTTTTTACAAAGACTACTTATCTTTTTAAACGATCAATATATCATCTTAAAGCAGGTACATTGAACACCTTTCAATTATTTTTTTATTGAAAAATATTGTATATATTGTCACAAATGGTCATAAGACCTTGTGATATATTTTTGCATTTTGCGGTGAATTGGTTCTTTTGAAACAAAAAATCTCAAAGAATTTAGTTAAATAACAATATCAACTAGTGTTTTTTTTTTCAATTAAGGTAAATGATTTTCTGACAAAATGGCGGATAGAATAAGTTGATGGTTCGAGTTTTACTAAAACCAAACGGTCGTTTTTTGGCTATAAAACATTTATCTATATCGAAAAAAATCATACCATTGAACACTACTTTTTTGTATTGAATACGGCTGCAAAATTTTAGATAAGATCGGTTTTTAGATAAGTAATTTTCGAGTAATTTTTATCACCGATTTTAAAAATGCCGTTTTGAAAAAGAAGAAGTTTCATACAATTAATAATTTAGTGCTTTTTTTAATAAAATAGCTCTTAAATTAAAAAATTTAAAATAACATAAAGTTAATTAAAAAACACACGTTAATATTCACACCAGCAAATTTTATTACATTTTATTATTATTTTATTTAATTTATTACGTGCTTCATTCATTGTTATTTCAACTCACTTGTGGGCATTTATTAATTTTTGGCAATGCTGATGACATCTTGTATGTAACAAGTGGAAGCAGCATTTTTGTTATATTTGGATAGCTGCTAAATATGCAGCATATGTAGAAAAACCAATGAGCAATCCTTTTAATGTATAGATTTTTGAATCTGCAGCAACATAGCTTAAGTTGTACTTTATTAAAATACCGATGCTGAGGGCATCTTATAGCAAGTAGTAGAAAGTAGGTCAATTTATGTGGAATGTATTTATATGTAGAAAAGGCAATAGCAATACAAAATCCTCTATCTACTAAGAGATTATTGTGATCTACTGCATTATAGCTTAAGTAATACATACTTGATATTGAATCAACAACTATTTTTAACAGAAGCTTTTGAATCAGTGGATAGTGTTTTTTTAACAGAAGCTTTTGAATCAGTGGATAGTGTTTTGACCTCCTAATCACAACGGTGCGGGTTCAATTCCACTCGAAGTATCAAAAAAATATTTTTAATATATTGAAATTATAATTTCTTTCGAAATTCGTCGAAAAAAATGTGTCGTTTTTGAAATTTCTCTCAAACAAATCACAGAACGAGGAGTAAAAAGTTTCGCTCAAAAAAGGGAAGCTATAAATGGGACTTTGTAGCATAATTTATGGTACTTTAAAAAAACCTCTCAGCACTGGTCAAATGGAATTTGAACCGCGGTTCTTTGGCATACGGGCCACGGTCGTCACTCTAAATAGTCTTACACTAGATACTTTTTCTTATTTTGATGTTTCATGCGGCTTTTTTATTCAATATGATTTTTAAATAACTCCCTTGACTTTGTAACAATTTCTCCTCGAATTAATGGTGATGTTTTATAAAAGTTATTACGCATAAAAAACATTTAAGTGTTAAATGTGTCTCGGCTTCAAAAAATTTGAGATCCAAGGCCCAAGTAGAGAATAAAAACAATAAAAAAACAATAAAAAATATTTATAGATGTGTTATTTTTGGCTCTTGTGTGAAATAATTAACAAAAGTTCGTTTTTGGGTGACATTATTGCTCGAAATAATTAAAAAAATTAATCCTAAATGAAGGTTGTTTACAAACTATCTGCTCGAAAAAGTTTATGAAAGAATACATAAAATGAACGTCTGGTTCACTGAGTTAGCATGCAATTAAATTATAATTAAATTATATAGATCAAATAAAAAATTAAACAAAAAAATTTGAATTTATTTGTTTTTAATGGTTTTAATCGTAGTAGACCTCCTTATGAACATTTTAAAGTGGTCGTTATAATAATTGGCCGAGTAGTTTTTCTATAAAAGTCATTCTTAATTTGTTGCTTGTTAGTATAATAAATTGTCGCTTATTTTCTCTTTTCTAGCGTATTATCTTGTTATTTTACTACCCAGTGGTAAAGGAATACACGACTCTCAATGACATTTAATCACTGTTGACATCTATCTTGCAAAGTAAGCAGCCATTGGAGTAGGTTAATTGAACAAAATTTAACGAAATTTTACCGTATCCCAAAAACTCAACGGAAATTAAAGG
Organism: Coremacera marginata; assembly: GCA_914767935.1. Lineage (NCBI taxonomy): Eukaryota > Metazoa > Arthropoda > Insecta > Diptera > Sciomyzidae > Coremacera > Coremacera marginata. The sequence goes on along the minus strand of OU612043.1, from coordinate 165,943,045 downwards.
GAACACAGTGAAGAGAAACAAACGAATGCAAATAACGCTACATATTTTTATATTGAGTGGTAAGCATCATGGTAAAATAAATTAAGGTAATCGCACGGCTGAGAGCCGACTAACATCACTGTCAAAAAAAGACTAAAACAACACTAAGCAAAGACACAGTTTGCTAAGTGACAAAAAATTATTTCCATTGATTTTGACAATTATTTTTATTTTTGTCCTTGTTTTTTTTTTTGACATTGACTTTGTGAATTGAAGTTAACAATTGACAATTATGGTAGAGAGCAGAGATCTGCAACGAGTGATTCATACTTTGAGTATACTTATCGTATACTCTTAATTTCTCTTTACTTATATTCACGTATACTCTCAAAAATATTCATCATATCCATAAATACTCAACTCATTTTCGTAGAATAGAATATAAATCATTCGTATACTCAATGTAAAGAGAGTGTTAAGAGTATGATTAGCATGAATGCTTTATATGCAATTGATCTTTGAGTGACTCTTGACTCTTGCGGCACAATGCTGGCATGACGCACAACGTTGTTTGAGGGAATACCCAGCCGGAAATTTAATATTATATCAATGTCGCCAATAGTTCTATAATAAGTAAATATATGTTATTCGAATATAAAATCTTTTTTAAGCCGATTACGAACGCTAAACATGATTTTTACTAGATTGACATTTAAAAAATAAGTAAAAATCTCACATCCTCTCACCAAATGAAAACTGGAATTTTTTTAAAAAGTGATAGCTAAAATTGTATAGTTTTATTTATAAATATAAAAGTTGTATTATTTATTTATTAGATTTATTTATTTTTAATATTTTTCGAGTTGCCATTCAGTTTGGTTCTTACGTTGTCAAGCAAGTAGTACGCCGAATTCGTTTATGTCCTAAATACAGTCAGTTCTCCATAGTTCGTACAGTATTATTTAGTGTTACTTTGGAAAGAAGAGCTGTTTTGACGTCAATAGCTGTAGGACGACAACATTTTAATTTCCCACTGGGTTGCTTTATGTTTACTTGTTTGCTTACAGTGGAACAAATATACAAAACATCAATTGCTTTTCAATGTCTTCAGAAAAACAGCTTTGAATTATAATACTATGCTCTGGATGCTGTAATAAAAAGTTGAATTGTATGTCCGAGAGATATTCGTTTACTTATATTCTTTATCCGTGATTCCATGCGAAATCGGACGCTTTGATCCTTTGGTGGAATATAAAAAAAAAATCAAAATTTGCCATTCGGACATGTACTAAAACAACCATATCATCAAAACCGTTAGTCCTACTTTCGGCAAAACTTCACCACAACTTGTCTATAAAATTCTTTTCCCTATGTTTCCACGATCGAGAAATTTTTTTTTTTTTCAATTTCTTTTTTTTCAAACGTAAGTATTGAATATATATATTAAGTAAACTTTCAGCAGAAAAATAATCAAAAAAAAAAACATTATAAAAAAAGGTTCCGACAAGGTAATGACAAAGTATGTACAGGGAGTAAAACGCACCTGTAAAAAAAGTCGTAGAACAAAAGTTGTTCAGAATTTAAGGTTCAAATAAAGTCTGGCATTAAAGGGTTAATTTTAACTAACTCAACATGTAAAGGTGGCCAGTGAATCCACCTTTACTATGCACTGGATGCTGTAATAAAAAGTTTAATTGCTTATGGGCGAGATATTGTTTGTTTACTTATATTATATATTGACAAAAAAATCAATATTTACATTTTTAATGTTGTATGCGAAGCCTTACATAAGACACATTAAATTATTACATCCAATTTGATGGATTTGCCATACTGTAGAGCGCGTTGAATACACACGTACGCATGCATTATTGTGTTTGTGTTTTAGGCTAGAGGTATGGCTTGTACGCAACACTTTCTGCGAAATGCTGAGTTGAACTTCATACGCTCTTGTACTTCCCCGCAAGCATATCACGCTAGCAGCTGCGTACGTAATTTGAATATTTTCGATGACTCTGAGTATTTTATGCGTATCAGAGAGTCATTGAGCAAATTACTCATAATTATTTAAAGTATTTAGTATTCAAACGATTTACATTCTCTTTTACGCAGCCTCTTGCGCATTTCATGTGACTTTCACTCCTGCTTGTGAGAGTAAATTGGATATAAGAAGCATGTGTTTAAGGGTTGAATATATACTTATGTTTATTTTTTATGAGTATACTCTGAATGCTAAAAAAGCGACTCTTTGCAGTTCTCTGGTAGAGAGTACAATCAGACGCGATGCTCCCTTTTTTTTTAATTGCACCATGTTATCCACGATTTATTGAAATTATTTTTTGCTCTTTTCCCCAATTTTTTAGAATTTTGTTTGATTAAGCTTTAACTACGCTATGCATGAATCGGGCACTTTTTTTTGCAAACATGCTGGGCACATAGCAGGTGAGCAAAATTGAAGGTGTTCAAGCCATAGTCTGATAAGCTTAATATGGTATATATACGAGGATAGTTTATAATAGAATATATAATGAAAAAAAAAAAACGAAATGGCCATTTCAGCCCTTTTAAGGACTTTAACCAAGCTTTTTATGATCAATTGTGCTGTACATGTTGTGAATTGAACACTCATGATCAAGAACTGGACCTACAAAGCTTTATGCCTACTCCAAACGGCTCTTGTTTTAAACTCTCTTAGGTTTTCTATTGTCTGAAAGACAATAGAATAGAGAGATGACAGCCGAGCAGAAAAATTAATTACATTGAAAAAACATTCTGTAACAGATGGGATTCGAACCTGGGATCATACCAGCCACGCACCTTTACCAGTATGCCACGATAGCCAGAATATATATAATCAGTAATTTAAGGACGCTGAATACAATCAGTCATTTTCAGACCTTTCGTCTCTTTTTAAGAAATGCAAGGTAAAATGTCAAATAAATATTGAAACAGTTTTTGTTAGAAAAACTTTTTTATTAGCTTTCAGGTGGAGCATTTACAATTACATGAAAAATTAAATTAATAAATTATATTTCGTAGAACAGTTAAACACTCGAAACCAAACAAATAGTGTTCAAATTCACTCTTTATGGAGTCAATTTGGTACCTAAGGTTTGAGTAATAAAAATGATACTAATCAATCAAAATATTCTTTAGGTAATTTTAAATGTTCTTTCTATGATCCTCGCAACAAACTATAATTCTTACTACTATAAATTACTATAGATTTACCAATTGTACTATTATGGTTGCAACGACCACACTTTATTTTAAAATACTTGTAGCAATACTTTGTCCAAAAAAATATAAGCAAAATAAGAAAATACATTCATAAACACGTTTTGTATCAAAAATTTCAACGAGTCCGATGTCTCGAATCCCAATTTCCAGTCTGACTATTAGAGGCCTGAGCTAATTTTTTGCTGGGATTGTATAAATACATTGGTGTCCAAGTTTACATACAAATTTTTCACAAATGTAATTCACTTTAAAACTTTTTGTTAGAAACACGACATAGCTATACAGACGAATTAAGTTAAACTGTTTGCGTTAAGAATAAACAAAAAAAAAACAACTCTTAACAATACAAAAGAGTTCGTGTGTCATCCTGCTTGCAATTCTGCACTTTAATAGGATCATTGACAAATTTTTACCAGCGGGTCACACCCATTTAATAACTGCAAAGTTCGTCCGTCGACTTTTGTGATTTTTGCCACAAGCGCACGTAAAGAGTTACTTAGATATTACACAATAATAACAGCAATAATAACAGTAACAACAACAACAACAACAACATCTACACAAACATAATGAGCATGTTTGTTGAGCATTAACAATTAAGAAAAATAATGAGCTAAAAATAAAATTATTTTGATTGATTTATTATTAAAAACAAGCGACTGGTCGCGACATTGGTGTAAAATGCATACAACAGCAACAAATTAAAATTATTTAAGCACCAACAGCCACAACAACAACAACAACAGCACTAACAATAACAACTATTTGTGCATTTTGCGGTTTTTGCCTGCGGTGCCTTACCAATACACACAACACAGATACACATGTTCATATATCGCACAGCTAGCATTCCCCTATAGGAACAAACTAACTTGTTTTTAAAAACAACTAATTGAAAAACTAATTTAAAATAAACTGGTATATGAACTACTTTGAATTATATTAAGGCGGCATCCACTTCAATTCTAAATTGTTTTTATTGCATTATAAATGAAGTAATTGAAATACTACTTAAAAACAAGTGATTGATAAACTACTTTGAATTATATTAAGGCGGCAACTACTCTGATTTTGACATGCTTTAATTGCAAATTTTTATTAGATTACAAGTTAATATATATTTAACCATGTTATTTCATCAAATATTATTAACTTTAGGCCATCAGTAATAGTTTTCAATTGGTTGTTTTTAAGTAATTAAAAAAATAGTTTAAATATAACTAATTTAACAAGTAGTTGCAAATATATGCAGACGAAAGTCAATTGACTTATTTAGCGGACATCACCATACAAAATATGTTAGTTCGTTCTATGGAAAAAAGTCAGAATTTCAACTAGTTGTGGTTGAAAAAAATCTACTTTATCAACTACTTTTAAATTAGTTGACTTTCCTAAAGGGTCGTTATGCCGAGATACTTTTTTTTTGTTTTGTTTTTAACCGAGAAAACGCTTCATTCTTAAGCGCGATTAAAACGTGGTAAATTGTAGTGGTTTTTATTGTTGTTCCAAGCATCATTATAATTAATACTACCGTTGTTGATGTTTTTGTTGTTGGCGATGTGGTTGCTCATCTTGTTGCTGTGATCATTATTATTATTATGCAATTAGTTGGTGTTGTTTTTCTTATCGTTGACTGCTATGCTTTTATTGTTGTATACATTGCAGTAATTGAAGCACAATGATTAAGTTTATCGCTATGAATGAATGAACAAGTGATAAACCAACAACAATACTTAAGCCAACAACAATAAAACGGTAATTATAACAACTTAATTTATGAACTAAGTGCTCATTGACAGCCGGCTTTTTTATGTCATGGGTTTTTTTTTTCTTTTTAAATAAATACCAAAACTGTTTTTTAATTCATTCGTTCCGTCAGGCAATAATTCTTCTTCGCTTATACGTTTCACTTAAAATGTTAGTTTTTAATTAGTTTTTAATATTTCGAGTGTTTAATACTAGTTAAGTTATTCCAAGTTTTTCTCACGAGATTATGATGATTCATTCTAAAGATACGGATATTAATTTTAAAGTAGTTTTAATTATGACTACATTATTATTTTTATACCAAAGCTTTATTAGAATTGTTAAGCTTCAATAAAAAAGTTTGTTCATACAATAGATCAATATTATACTCGACGCTGTTCATAAATGACAACATTCCCACAATAGTTCCAGATATTTTTTTCTAGAAAACAAAATTTGACATTTATATAACTTTCAAAAATGTATTTAAAATGAAAAAAAGGATATGTCCAAAGGCTTCTTATAACTTGTATACGTCTTTTAAATTGTTTAGGGGGAGATATTAAAAAAAAAAAACAAAATAGCCATTTCAGCCCTTGAAAGAGCTTTAACCGAGCTTCTTATGATCAATTGTGTTGTTTATGTTGTGATATGTTTGGACACAAATGATCGAGAGCTGGACCTACCAGCTTTTTGCCAAAGCTTTTCATGGCAGTTTTTACTCTCTGAGGTTTAGCATTGTCTACAGAGAGGTGATGGCCGAACAGAAAAATTAATTCAATTGAAAAAACTTTCTGTGTCAGATGGGGGATTCGAACCTGGGTTCTCTGGCGAATGAGCCACACACTCTACCCACTACGCCACGGTCGCCACCAGGAGGAGCTATTTACAAAAGTTTATTTTTGATGCACGCATATTAAACAATGCTTTAATATAAAACAAAAATATATGAATATTTCGTTCACTCCCACTAGGTTTATGTTGTTCAAAAATAAATGCGTTTTTTTCTGGTAGGCATCAGTGATATTGTCAAAAATTGCCATGAATGGCCCAATAACACCAATGACCTAGCAATTGTCACCAAAGTAGGCTTCATCTCTGAAGATGATTTTTTTCCCAAAATCGTGATCAACTTGATATTCCAACACCCAATCTAAGAAAGTTTGACGCTGCGCAAGCCGGTCTGCCGGCTTTAGGCTTCTTCTGGTGAATGTCTAGTTTTCCTTGCCTCTCCGGCTCTTCATCTTTTTTGGATCAACTTCTTTTTCTGTTGACATTGTTGTAGACATTTTCGTCACCCACTTGAGATATGGGTCGCTTTTTTCACGTTTCATGATCCGATCGCAAATTTTAACTCAACTGACTTTGTGAATTTCTTTAAATTCGTTCGGCACCCAGACATCTGTCGACTGCCCAACTGTCGAATGCTTATTTGTCTTCACACTCAGAACACAGATCATTTGTGGCCGCAAAATTTGTGGTTAGGTCTTTAGTATAGAAGTTGTTATAAAAGCAGTTTGTTTATTATAAACTGAATTCGGTATTCAGAATGGAAAATGTTGTACCGCACTTACAACTCGTTTGTCCATATAAAAATATGGTTTTTAGAGCAGACTCAATTCATTGTTGAAGTTGATCTTGAAAATACTGAAAATGCAGGGCCAAATTATTGATTCTATTAACCAAATAATAGATTTTATAACCGAATAACGTCTCTCACAACTAAATGTCATTTTCGACCAAAAATTCATTCAGTTTCAAAATTTGAGTTAAAGTCAAATTTAATTAATTTATTTGAATTTTCATATATATCTTGATTTTTTTTTTTCTCTTTGATTCGATAGAAAATCTATTGAAACGAACTGCCTTTTTCTATTTCCGGAACCCCTTCTAATAAATACAAACGTCTACTTCGGTTAAATTTAACTAAAAGATATTTTTAGCGAAACAAAGAACTTTTTTGCTGTACATTCATAGTTTTGTTATAATGACCGTGTTTGTCAAATAAACAATGAGAGACAAAAATACAATGAAGGAACGAATATTTTCTATGTACATATAATATATTTACGACAGTTTAGTTAAAGTATTTGCTTTAAATATTGATAAAAATTGCATACAGAAAAAAATTAGAGAACTTTTTTGGAGGCACGTTTTAAAAATTTTAAATTTATATTTTGCTTTTTCACAGGTCTGATGGAATAAAAAAACTTTCCACGGTTAATAATATTAAGCATTAAAAGGATTCTTCTTAAATTAAATATCTATTTGATTGGTAAATCAAAACCAAAAAAAAAAATTTTTTAGCCTGTTTTAGTAGGGAAAAGATAAAAAAAATTCAAAATTGAATGTAAATAAACTGAAAATGTCTGTTGTGATAATCAATTATTGATCATGCTAAGCGAGTGATCGGTTGTATGTTTCGATATTCAGTTAGTAGAAGAATATGGTTTGGTTAAGCTTACCAATAGTTAGTTCTAACAACATAAAATTCTATTACGGCAATCAAAAAGTATGCTCAAACAACTACAAATTTGAAATTTCTGCAACTTGAAAAATGTGGTTGGGCATTTTTTTTTTTTTTTTTTGCTGTTACCAATTTGTTTCCTCAGTGCAAGAGCATCTTGATTTGGTCGTCGTCAACCTGCGAGGGGCCAGGAGGAGCATCCGTGATTGAAAAATGTTCATCACGAAAACGGGTTAGCCACTGACATTAACTTTCTTTAATCATACGGGTGGGGCACGAATTTTGCTGCAAACACAAATGAAAGTATTTATGTTATATAAATTTTTATTTTTTTTTAATTTTATTTCAGAGTGAAGCTGGCATAAGATATTTGTAAAATGAACAGGCTTGAAGACCCAGATAGAATACCAGTGGTGAAATTGTATCATGAACTAAAGCCTCAAATTTTGGTACAGAGAGCATTTACGACTCAAACAAATGGGGATGCTCCCAACCGTTGGACCATTATGTGAATTGTAGAAAGGTGCAATACACATGGCAATATGCTGAGGACGCCCTTGCATCGAAATCCAATAGTTCGACCACCAACAATTATCGCTGCAGTAGCTGTAGCCATTAGCAACAATCCAAGCATTTCAACAAGACAAATATCGTTGGAAGTGCTGTCATTCGAAGAAGTGTTTCGCGCATTTTAAGCGAAGACTTGAGTTTTTCCCATATAAAATTCAAATTACAAACTGCTTGAATCTCGAAGATTATCCAGTACTAATTTGAGGACACTTGTATGATCATTGGAATTTTTCGCTGATCCAATTTCAATTCTTTGAATTTTTTCAATTATGCGATGGAATTATGCAGTTAATATTGCATTTAATCGATCATAGTTTACCCTTTAGGTTTGTATATACTATTCTTAGAACTACTCTGCTATATAAAAAATATGGATATTTTCGTTTACGAAAAAATATACATTTTTCAAACTTTCACTATTTATATCTCCTAAGTCATTTGAGAGCAAACTTTTTTTTGCAACATTAGATATAGGGGCTCGAAATACATGTTAGGGAAAAAAGAATAAGGCGTGGGTCATAAAGTAAAACTATTTCCAATCATTACCTATTGCCAGCTGATAAAAAAAAACAGTATTTTTTTAATGAAACCGCTTGGGTCTGGAACTCATTGATTCTCAAGTTGGCCTTTGAACCTTGAAGTCTACACATTCTTTTAGGTTTTTGATTCTAAACAACTTTGTTTTTATATTACTAACAAGGAAAGGTCCCCAGGTGTTACTCGTCGATTTGAATGATTTTCGTATATGTGATAGAGGGCAAAAATTTAAGGTTGACTTTTTTTTATACGTGCTCAATCGATGGCTTAGGGTTTCAAAATGGTGTTTTAAAATTAGCGGAAATTTAGTTTTTTCGCCATAATTTAACTATTTTCCATAGAAAGATACACATATATGGTATCAAACGAAAGGTATTGAGAAGGTGCACATGATGACATCTAATCTTCAGAAAGAAGTTTTATTGTTATTTTGTTGTTGAAATTTCTAACAGTATTTAGTCGATATCATGAAGTGATGTTTAATGATATCATGCTGTTTAATTTCAGCTAATTCTTAGAGCTTATTACCCTTTTTTGGTTTATTTTAACTTTTACCTTTTTATATTAAAATTTTCTTTATTATAAAATGCACTTATTTTCTTAAAATAAAATCTTTTGTTATAGATAAGGACCACATTATGGGAATCAAAAATTTGGTTTTTTTTTTTTTTGAACTTTCCATTTGTGTAGATATTTGATCCGAAATGTTGATATTTTACAGTGCTTCAATACAAACTGTGTGCTTCTTACTTGTTTGCCCGAAGAATGAGAAAAAATCATTCGAAATTTAAAGATATAAATTTCTATGCTGGTATTAAAATATATTTTACTCAATTCTTTTTTATCAAAAAGTTCAATAAAATTGCTTTATAAAAACTATTACACGAATACCATTTGCTGTGCATTCATATTTTTAATCTTTTTTTGAAAAATGATCCAAAATAATAAATGTTTCTCAAAAAGTTACATAAAAGTTGTTTTTGTTGTAAAAGAAATTACAATCAAAAATTACATTTTAAATTCCCTTTTACATTGCATAATATTTATTAGCAAAAATTGTTTCAATTTTACACAAAAATTAATTAGCTGTTTCTGTCATTAAAAAACAGGGGTTACCCCCTTTGATTTTTTTGATGAAATTTATTTTTTTAAAAATGTTCCTTTTATATATTTTTTTATTTTTTAAATAGTCTAGCTTAACAAATAATTTATTTACAAAAAAAATCCAATATTTCTATACAATCAAAAGCTATTACTGAAAATATATTTTCATATCATGTGGATCTGTATTCACAAAACTAATTTTTTGTTAATTATGAAATTCTATATATATACTTCCCTTGCTTATTTTTATTAGAATCGCATAGCTTATTTTCAAAATTTTAGGAGAACAAATATTTTTGCATTGTTTTCACTTTGACGTTGAGCAGCTCTGATGAAAAGATTTTAGGAGCGTTCGAGAGAAAGATCCTTCGTAGAATCTACGGACCAATCTGCGTCAATGGCGAGTACCGATGAGCTGTATGAGCTATACGCCGACATCGACATAGTAAAGCGCATAAAAATCGAGCGGCTTCGCTGGCTAGGTCATGTTGAGCGGATGGAAGACGACGCTCCAGCGAAGAAAATATTCGATTCGGTACCCAGCGGCGGACAACGCAGAAGAGGACGACCGCATCTCCGTTGGAGGGACCAAGTGGAGGACAACCTGACGAAACTTGGAGCTTCCAACTGGCTCCAGCAAGCGCAAAACAGAATTGGGTTGCGCAATTTCTTACGACAGGCGGAATCCGACTTACGGTTGTAGGCGCCATCTAAGTAAGTAAGTTAACGTCTCTTAAGTTAATACTTGTAAGTTAAAAAAAACTTAAATAACAATGTGAAAACAAAAAAAAAATTTTTTGTGCCGAGTCGGGGTTCGTACCAACGAATGCTGATTTCATTATAACGCAAATTAAGTCACACATGTTCAACAACTGGGATGGTCGAATAGGTAAGGTGCTGGACTTGGCATTCAAATGACGTAGTTTCAATTCTTGTCATGGTTGGATTAAAATTTCTAATTTAACATTTTTTCAAGGTTTTTCCGTTAATATAATAATTTTTAACTTCGCATTGGTAATTAAAAACCACGAAAATTAATCTTTTGTTGATTTTGTTTCAAAAACAGATTTTTTTTTATTGAAAACAAAATGTTTTTAAATCAAAATCTATTGCTTTGAATTCTAAATTAGATGGTTTTTAGTTCAAAAACAATTTTTTTGAAAGAATGATTATGCTCTTTAAAACATTTGCTTTTGATCTAAGCGCATTTTCTTCTGATTTTTTTTTGTCGTTTTTTTTCGTTCTTCGAAAATTTTTTGATTCGAATTCATTTTCATTCGATTCCATAGTATTTTTTTTCGGTTAGTTAGGTTAAAGAGATTTTACAATTTTGATGACGCCACTTTCTTTGGTACTAATCACTAGAAATGCGTGGTTTTCAGCCGATTTTGCCAATTTTCATAATAGTAGTATATTTATATTCAAAGCTTATGGGCAACATTTCAAGTCATTTATTAATTTTTGTTGATTTCTAAGAGGCTATGGTTTAAATAAATTTACTTTGTGTAGGAGAAAGGCGTGGTTGATGAAACTTCATTTTTATCTTTTAGATATATTGTAGATCTTTAGACACTTAAGATTTCTGGAGTGCCACTCTGAAACAAAAACAATCAAATTGTTGAGGTAGCCGGCACCCGCTGGCAAACAGCGCTTATAACAAAGTGTGGCTGTTTGCTTGTATGTTTTTTTTTTTTTTAATACAAAAGAAAATATAAACTAACAAAAGAACGACAGTAAAATGCGAGGCAATAAAATAGAACAAAAAGAAATCAATTACACAGCTAAACGCAATCACATAACACACACACATCCACACATGACAACACATACACTAATTCTCATGTAAGTGATTGCAGTACATAAAATTCTGATTGTATACATTTATGACTAACACATACACACAACTAAGACATGGTTTAATTGGCAAAATAAGGATGTGCTTTTATTTTATTTTTATTTTTATTGTTTATTGTAAGCGTTTTTCCAGGCAATTGAAGTTCGTTATACATTAAATAATCCGACAGGCATAAAAAGAACTGTCAACCATTACTATACATCCCGCTGGAGCTGCAGACGCACTTCGTGTGCACAAGCATTTTTTGTGTTTGTAATTTTATTTGTTTTGCTTTTATGGCTATTACAAGTTGTCAGATAGAAAGAAAGTTTTTACGACTTTTGTGCCATTAGTTAAAAATAATTATATCTTGTAAATGAAAAAGTTTCTTAATCGAAACTTTTGTAGAAGTAAAAAAAGAAATTGTTTCTGGCAGCTGCTCAGAACGATGTTCTGCACTAAGACAGCAACAGCAGCTGACATGCATGAAATGAACTACCTGCCACCTTCGATCCGAACATCTTACTTTATCTATAGCGCATACTTGCTGCACCTACATCCTTGTCATCTCCATCAAAAGATCTCTAGCATAATCATCAACATCATCATCTTTATCACTGTCGACGGCAAGTTCATCGTCAGTTGCGCTTTGCCTGCGAAATAAACTTCAAATATTAAGGCAACAATTCCAGTGAAGACTTTCATTTAATCCACTGCTTCTTCTCCTCTGCTCTTTATTTATTAACATTTAAGCTCGCACTGAAAATCCACAGATATTCCACAAAAATATAAATACGAAAAAAAGTGAACGGAAAAATTGAGACACAGACAAACAGATAAAAAACCATTTAATGCAATGACAGCTGGGCGGCTGGAGAAGGACATTCTTGCACACGCCAGTAGACGCTGTAAGTCCTTCGACACAGCCAAATTATTAAACCCTGCTATGGCTTTGTTCGGAGGAACAGGGCGCCCAGACCCAACTGAGTGTGCGTGTCTGTGTGTATATTTATTTATTATATTATTTATAATATCTACAACAAGATTTCATGTCATCACCATGTTACTTCTGTACTGCAAATAAGAACATATAAATACAACACAACAGCAACAACAACAACGACAACCAAATGATATGAATAAGCGTAAATATTTTTTTATGCCTCGTTTAGTTTGATCAGATTTAGATTTTGATCTGTTTCATTGGATTCAGTTCCTTTTCTTTTTAATGTAAGTACTTGAACTTAACTGTTTGTTTTTATTGTTTTTGTTGTTGTTGTTGTTGTTTTGGTTGTTGTAATGCTTACCAAACTCAAAGTATTTTTCAGCATTTAGCAAATTGAAACCCATGTTCGAAATCGTGTACAAACACTTGAAGAACAAAACAAAAATTCGAAAAGGGAATAAATACAGACACACTTACACCTACACACACACATACACTTCATTGTATAGCGCCGTAAAGAAAATCTTGAAATACAACAAAGTTGTACAGCTTTTGACGATTTTACACTTGAAGTTAAAGATTTATTTATGTTGAACTTCAGATGAATCTGTACAGTTGGCGAAATAATTATATGTGACAAAAAGAATGTACAACGTTTTAAGCATACAACTTCGGTAACGGTAAAATGTAAGTATGCAGAAAAATTGGTTGTTGTCGAATTGATAGGTGAACTAAAAATATGCTTGTTCTTTACTCTTAGAATTTACCTTTATCTACAAAATTTGTAGTAAGCCTTTATTCTAATATAGGAAATAACTATATGTGCATCAGTAACAAAGGTCTGCAAATATTGGAATTGCAATAGCATTAGCCAGCTTAGGGTCTTTTCTAAAGCCTGTTTACTGTGATATGATGATACTTTATTTTTTTGCTCAATTCTTGTCATTGAAGATGAAAACTAGAGCAGTTCAAATAGTACGAATGCATGGGTGATGTGTGTAGCTAATATTAATTTATTAAACGCAGCTGCTCTTAAAAAAACACCAGAAATAAAAAAGTAACAACGTTTATCCTTTTCATACAAAATATGTCAGTCCTGCTCACGCGCCACTTGTTTTCAGATTTTAAAATTGGACAAAAAAATGAAGTACGAGTATCATACGGGCTTTAAGTAATTTTTTGCGTAGAATCTAAATCCGTACTTAGAATTGGCTCATCATGTCAGGATTTTGAGATATTTGAGGTTATGTACATAAAAAATGGCTACTTCTGAGGTTGAATAAAGAATGCACAACATTTTTTAAATTATTTTCTTTTTATTTTATTATGAGGTTCTATTCTTTCCCTTCAAAATGACTTCCGAAATGGTGCCGTACTATGATTTTATACAAAATTATGGCCATTGATATCAACTATATCAATTTTCAAATTCCATCAATCCAGCATCGAACTAATATTCATCAATTAGTCCAAAATGTACCCCTAATACAATTGCAATCAACTACAAAACATAAATAACTAGAAAAATTAGCTTAAATATCAATTTCCAAATTCCATCAATCCAGCATCTAACGAATATTCATCAATTAGTCCAAAATGTACCCCTAATACAATTGAAATCAACTACAAACATAGGAACCCGGAGGGTCTCAGCTAATTAACCATTATTGTATGGTAGTATGCAAATCTGTGAATAAATTAAAATTTTTTAGTTTTATTTATTTAATACTAACTAAAAATAGCACGGTCTAGTATTATTCCTATTAACTTATTCGTCCACAAGTTAACATCTCCATAGAAAACAGAAATCAGCCGAACTATCTTACCCCGGTATGTGTTCATTTCCATGAATAACTACCCTCGGCCATAAAAAGTGTATGCAAAAGCGGTTAAAAATTTATTTTTAATTTCTTTAGAAGAAAAACTCCCTTAAACAATTATTTCAGCGTATCTTAACAAAAAAGATCAGCACTATCTAATTTTATTGAAATTTTTATCTGAAAATTGGCTCTCAATTATAAATATTGGAACGCCCTATCACTTTCCAGTAAAAATTTTTCTTAAATCATAAACTTTTGTCGAAGATTTTAAAAATAAGTTTAATAAAATTTAAAATTTTTTTGAAACCTGAAAAAATAAAAAAGCTTATTTTTCTTTCAATCAACCGTCATGCTCAAGAAAAATTCGTCGAATGCAAAATGTATACCTTCTATAGACCAATATCCCTAGAATTTACGTTAACGGGTAATTGACCTATAGACCAATTAAATTAGCCTAATTTACCTTGGTTTTTTCACAAAAAATCTATAATTATCAGAACATCAGTGAAAAAAAGGGTTCAGTATTATAATAATTAGGGCCTATAATCATAGATAATCCACCAAAGCAACCGATTGCAAAAATAATCACTCCTTAGCAATTTTTTTCAGCTCTAACCCCGCCAATGTTGGGTCCATCAACCGTCTCCCATGATGTGTACATTCGTGTACATAACCTCAAAAATCTCAAAATCCTGCTATGATAAGCCAATTCTGAGCACGGATTTGGATTCTACGAAAAAAATACTTAGTAAACGACCCTTAGCTGGGCAATTATATAGCAGCAATCCCATTATTTGCAGATCTTTGTTACTGATGCACATATAATTATTTCCTATAGTAGAATAAAGGCTTACTGCAAGTTTTGTAGATAACGGTAAGTTTTGAGAGCAAAGGACAAGCAAATTCTTAGTTCACCTATAATTAGACAACACCCAATTTTTCTGCATACTTACATGTTACCAACGTTGTATTCTTAAAACGTTGTACGTTTTTAAGTCATATATAATTATTTCGCAGAATGTACAAGTTTAATACATTTCAAAATAAAAAACAGTTAAAGATCTATGTAAAAATAAACTTGTGCATATTTAATATATGGTCTCTTAACCCTTAAATGAAGCACTACACTACTACTTCACCTAAAATGACACACACACTAACGCGAATTTGTAATAACGACTTTTGTTTGATTTAAACTCAAAGTTATAATATAAGTCACACGAAAAAACTGAACTGTAAGAATTGACCAAAAATAACATCAATTCTTACTGTTGTGTTTGAGAACCATGCGCCCGTTAGAGGAGGACTTTAATATTTACAATGTATTAAAGTGAAGCTTATGACTTAAAATGTATAAATCTTTTAACTTAGTATTGAAGCCTCGAAGATTTTGGTAAACGATATGGAACTGACGGCAGCAATCAAGTTTTTTTGGTTCATATTTGTTGAAGGTAAAGTAGCTATAGCATGTGGTTTGGGTTTTGATCGAAAAACGAACACGCGCACCACTGCATTTTTCGGCCAAAAACTTTCTTCCAATACTTCCAATACTCAAAAAGATCACCAGGGAGATTAATTTTGAATGAGGAAGTAACGCGCTCATAAGAAAATCTAAATTTGCTAACAGAAATATTACTATTAGCAAGATTTAAATTCGAGTTAATATGGTATAAAACATCTTCAAACAACCACCAGTTCTTTATGAATGGGGTGATTGTTGCTGCTTGTTAGTACTTGCTTAGATATAGCTCCAGCATTAGTCGAAGTATACGTTGAATTTACAGCGCAACTCTCAGCACAAGTATTTTTAAGAATTACATCTAACGAGCTTGGAGGATCGTCACTTATATTAATAACTGGCACAGATGCAGAAACCTCAGCAGTAATTACTACTTGATCAACTGATGTAGGAGCATTTGTATGCTCAATATTATCAGTAATTGGATCATGAGTAAGGGAGTCTTCTAATTTTGCATTGGTGCGCATTTGAAGCAAAAGATTTAATAAAATATTTAGATTAATCGAAATTGATTCCACAGATTAGACGGTAGACGGTAAGGCAGTTTTTGCTGAAGACTCAGCGTTGCTTTGAAGATTTTTGTTCATACGTTTTCGATCTGAAGGAATAAATGACCTTAAAAGTTTTAAACAAATTCTCAAACTCCGATAATCTAGCCTGAGCCGCATCAAGATCCTTAGATACTTCCGTAAAGTAATTCTTGGATTGCCTTATTATCTTCAAAATATCTACGTCAGTAGATCTGCAGTCTTCACATGCATAACGTAAGCCCTTGTTTTCGTTGAGAGCATCGAAGACTCTTGCATTAAGCGCTGCGCACTTAATGTGGAAAAAGGAATCGCGCAAACAGCAATTTACTACAGGTTGGATTCACCTATTACAACGCAATTGCGGAATTTCTTTTTTTATTTTTGTTAAATAAAAAAAAATATATATATATACATTAAAGCAGAAAAACGCACTTAGATGGTTTTTAAATAAAAACAGTTTTCTGTTTGAGAAGCACTGGAGTGTAGCTACTCTGCAGCGCTGTTTGTACAGAAATAAAAGAAGAGAATATTGAGAAGAGCTGAAATGTTTGTGGTTGCGTCAAAACAGATGAGCAAAAGAAAACGATAATTCGCTCTCTCAAGATGCCAAAACCTGTTTGTGCTACAAAAAAAAAGCAAAAGAATACGAAGCAATTATATGTATTCAAACAAAAAATAATTTATTATATTATTGTTGAAAACAATGAAAACAGTTGCGTTGCTTCCAGAAATAGATCCAGCGTTGATCGGCTAAATGATATTAAAATTTTACTTAACCCTTAAATGCCTGGTGGTACCGCGAGGAACCAACCACTTCTACTATATTTTTCGCATCTTTTCCATTTTCCATTTTTATTAATTTTGTTGTATATTATTGTTCTATAATGTAAGCGCCATCATTTTTGATATGAAGACAGGTGTTTTTAGCACGTTTGACAAGTGTTTTTGTTGCTCAAGATATACCACTTCAAAAAGATGACATTTTAGTGAATTATAAATTATCGGGATGTTGTTTCTTTTTTAAAATTTGGCGTTATCGCGATCGAAAAATTTATTTATTTTACCAATAGTGAATGTAATAAGCAAAGTAAGTATTGAGTATATAAATTGAATAGATTTTCTGCGAAAAATTATCAAAAAAAAAAGTTTATAAAAAAAGTGTATGAGCAGGTAATTTGTATGTACAGGGAGTTAGACGCACCTGCAAAAAAGTCGTAGAACAAAAGTTGTTCAGAATTCAAAGTTTCATAACATATATATATTTCCTGCCAATCAAAGTAATTGGGCATTTAAGGGTTAATTTATTACTTAAAAAAAAGGCGATAAAAACTTTTAAGATTAACTCGCGAAAATACGTACGAACAGTAGAGCTGTAGTACGAATATATGTTATCGTAAAAGATCTGTGGTATGTTGACATATACAGTGAATCAGAAAAGTTTAGGCACAGAGCTATTCTCAAAGTCTAAAAATCTAAGTAACTTTTTTCACCCAAAAAAAAAAAAAAAAAATATTATGGCATCATTTGAAAATTGAAATTTTTTTTATTATTCACTGCAAAATATTTCATTTTTCATTTATGTATTATGTTATTAAAAAACAAAAAAGTCACAAATTTACATAAAAAAATTTAGGCACATGTGTAAAAAATTTTAATTTATTTTTTGTTTTCATACATTTAATATATTGTTAGGCATCTTTTGGCTTGAATAACTGCCTGTAAGCGCGTTTGCATACTCCCAACTAGGTTTGATATCTGTCTATTCGGGTGTTATATTTACCCATTCTTGCCGAAGGGTCTCCTTTAGTGAATCTTTTGATGATATGCGATGGCTACGCATTTTTTTTCTTCAATAATTGTCAAATATGTTCAATAGCATTTTAGTTATCTTGCTGGAACAAAAATGGCTTTCCATTCATGTCCAACTTTTCAACACTAGCAAACAAATTTTCTTTTAAAATATTCAAATAAGAGCATTTATTCATTTTATCATTTATAAAGATATGATTTCCCTCTCCAGAAGCCGCCATACACCTCCACAACATGACATTACCACCGCCGTGTTTGACTGTTTTAATTACGTTTTTTTCTTGGAGCTCATTGTTTGGTTTCCGCCAATTTTTTTGTGCACCATCTGATCCAAAAAGGTTGAACTTCGATTCATCACTAAATTTTACACTGTTCCAGAATGATTCCGATTGATGTACATGATTTTTTGCAAACTCCAGCCTCTTTTTCTTATTAGTAGCCGAAATAAATGGTTTGCGCCGAGGAACTCCTCCATGAAAAGCAGCTCTATGTAGAGTAATGCGTATTGTTTGGGATCGAAGTTTTTATTAAAACTTTTCTGCACAGTGCGCTCCTGGTGTGGTGTTAATATTTTTGGGCCTTCAGATCTGCTTCCACGCTATAATTTTCCCGTATTTATGTAAAGTTTTATAATGTTTCGCACACTTGTATAGGACCTCTGCACTATATCACTTAAATTCGCGATAAGATATTTGTTGCACATAAAGGTTTATAATAACTTTTTGAACATCTACCGAATTTTCTGTGCGACTGCTCATTTTGCTCATTCAATCACGACATCAAGATCAACACTTACTTAAATCAATTGACAATAAGATGGCTGCGCAATATATCAAATTGAACTTATAGATTACCGTCATATTTGTAGAAACAAGGTACACATGCAGCCTGTGCCTACATTTTTTTCATATGCATTTTTTCTTCTTCAGTCAGAAAAATTGACTGTGCCTAAACTTTTTTGATTCACTGTATGTAATTTGTTTTTTGTGATCTGCTGTTAATTTACTTTAATAACAAATAAATTAATTAGGTTTTTCCTGCTTTTCTTTGGAAGTCGTGTTTTAAGAGCGTTTCAAAAATAAAGAACTTTGATGGGCATATACGGCATATTTTGCTCTTTACTTCAGAAAAGACAAACGAAATAACTGAAGCTAGACTAAAACTAGTGGAAGCTTATGGCGAAGATGTGATAAAAGAAAGATGGTTAGCCCGTTTCTGTGATGAAGGTTCTGGTAGGCGCTCGGAGGTTGACGACAACCAAAATAAGACTCTAGTGGAGACAAACAAGCATTTAACAGTCGGAAAAATTGCCAGTGCTCTCAATTTATCCGTTGGAAATATACACGGTCATTTAAACTTCACTGGTTTCAACAAAAAAATTGGATGTCTGGATTCCACACGAATTGCACGAAATTCACAAAGTCAATCGAGTTGACATTTGCGATCCGCCCCTGAAACATGAAAAAAATAATCCATTATTCAAGCGCATGAATACGGGTGACGAAAATTAGATTGTCTACAACAATTTCAACAGATAAAGGAGCTGCCCTAAGAAAGATGAAGCGCCGAAGAGGTAAGCAAAAATAGACAAAAGACATAGAAAAATGTTATGCTCTCAATCTGGTGGGGTTAGAAGGGACCTGTCTACTGTGAGCTACTTTCGTAGAATAGAACCATAAATTTTGAAGTCTACTGTGGTCATCTACAGAAATTGAGCGATACCATCCAAAAGAAAAGTCCTGAGAAAGTCAATCGGAAGGCGAAAGTCTGCTACCACGATAACGTCAGATCTCATACGAGCTTAGTGACTCGCCAAAAATTGCTCGAGTTCGGATGGTATGTTTTGCCGCATCCACCTTGCTCAAGACGTTGCGCCCTTGAATTACCATATATTTTGCTCCCTGTAAAATTCACTGAATGGTAAAACCTTTATTAATGACGGCTTTCTCAAACAGCATCTTGAGAGGTTTCTTTTTCTCCAGAAAAAGTGGAGACATAATTTGTGGAATAATGAAGCTACCACAGAGATGGGAGTAGTTAATCAAACAAACCAGCGAATAAATAATTGATTAATGTGGATTTGATTTACAATATATATGAGCCCAAAATAAATAAATAAAAAACCGTGCTGACCTTTTGAGCAGCTCAATAAAACGGCCGCTATACTGACTCAATTAACCCTCTAGTGCCACATTTTTTGTTTGAGCTCCAAAAATCAGATTATTAGACTAATTTGTTGAAGAGAAAAACAAATCTGAGTTTCGTTTTTTGTTTTGATACTTTATTCGTTTGTTACAGGAAAAAATGTCGACTCCGCCTAGAAGCTAACTTGGACATAAACGCAAATAATAAGCATAAAATTGTGATTTAGATTTTTTAATAGAAAAACAGGTATTTATGAAGTGAACAATTTCCAACTCACCAGCATTTTTTCACTTCGATATCACTTCAATAAATGTGTTTTTAATTGACTGAAAATCAAGTCTTTTTTTTTAATTAATTAAATTTGTTGAAATACGATGAAATTGAAATTCAAATTGGAATAATTGTCAAACGGAGCATGCCAGCGCCAAGCGGTAAAAACTGAAATGTGACTTGGATATTCGTCTACACTCCAAAGAAAACTATTTGAAAATGTTTTCACAGATTACGGTTTTATATCGATTGGCTTAAGCCCCGCCTTGAGGCGGGCCTGGGCATTAGAGGGTTAAGGTATTACTTTAAAAGTTATAAATATTTTTTCTTTTTATTTTGGATACGTCTTAAAATTTTTATTGCGTCAGAAGCCAATTAAAGTCTAAAATAACTAAAGTTATTGAAATCTTTTTCAAAATTAAGAGGGACAATGGATTTTTCTAAATGAAACCTATAGCAGTGATCAAACCGATTCTCTTTATAAATGATAATACACATTTTTAGAATACGTAAATATTCGCAGAGTAATACTGTGGTCCGTGAAGTGCCGCAAATAAAAGGCCATTCGCGGTACGCACTCCTGCATCATTTGTAATCATCAAAATAAAAAAAAAAACCAAAAAGATTCTTAAAATGGACAGTATAATCTAGTTTTTGTCATAAGCGATTTTGAAAATATCGATTTTTGGCACAATGGCGGACATTTGACTTAACATAGCGATTATTTGAGAAAAATACAACCTTATTTCGCCGATTAAAAAAAAAAAAACTAAGACACTAAAAAAAAACCTTTTCGACAAAGACCAGGTAAATATGTATATAATCTTGCGTACCGACTTCAAAAACAAGATTCCGGGAAAACGCATTTGAAAGTTGAGCAATGAATAAATCGCCTTATTATTAATTCTAAATGTCTTAACTAGATCGGACATAACTCCGTTATTTTTTTTTCTTCTACATTCTTAAGAGGTTAAGCTTGGAGAAATGCAAAAAAACGAAAAATTCACAAATTCCGAAATTTCTTGATGCATTTTCCCCCTTAAAGGCCCAAACAATAATAAAAGACTCGAGCTGGCTGCAGCTACTATCAAAATTCAACGAAGTATTTTAGTCAAATACTTAATTTGCCCATAATAAAGTTTAGGTGGCTCACTTATATGTCAATTGTTTGTAATCATCGCAAGGGAACAAGGATTTGACAACCAGAACAGTAATCATATATATATTTTTGTTGCACTACCCCCACCTTTCACACATCTAGTCATCAAAGTGTTGTGATAGATATTATATCTGTTTTTTCGCTAGAATAAGCCCACTGTACACCAGGGTCCGCATTTGCTCTCTCATGAATCTTCATATCAATATGAGGCAGTCATCAGTGGCTTTCTAGGCAAAAAAAGATCACAAAACTACCAACTTTTAGTAAATGAACTGCTTCATTCATACCAAAACTTTGGATGTAGGATGTCGCTCAAAATCCATTTTCTACACTCTCATTAACTTTTTTCCGATAGTTTCGGTGAGGAGAGTGATAAACAAGGAGAGAAGTTCCATCAAGATGTGCGAACAATAGAAATAAGATACCAAGGAAGGTGGGATCCATCTATGTTGGCAGTTTTTTTTTTTTTTTTGGTTCCTCACAAAAAAAGATTCAACGTCACACAAAAGGCAAAAGAAAAGTCACTTACCAAATTAGACCTGTTGTTTTCAGCTCAAAATACTCCGTAAATGTAGACAATTTAAAATTGATGCCACTACGTTAAAATTTGTTATTCGTTTATATTTATATAAATTGTTTAAAATAATTTCTTTTCTGTCAATTTTTTTTAAATATCGCTGTATCTGTAAATTGAAACCTGTTACAAGGAATTAATTTTCAGTTTATAGTTATGTCAGACTATTGTAATCCGAAAAAAGTAAGACTTTGTCAGTTGCATAAAAAAGTGTTGTTTAAAAAGAACTAACAATTCTCAAAAATAAATTTAATTGAAATTTACTTACACTTTATTTGTTTAGCAGATATGTACGACACATTCTATTTGAATAGCTCTGGCTCAAATTTGAATATTTGAATAGCTCAAGTTAACGAAGCTTGACGAAAAAGCTAACTTGAGTTATTATGGTTTACACGCATCAGATATCTGTAATCGTAAAAATTTTGATATTTGACACACAGCCAGCTAGATTATTGTTGACTCTTAAGTCTTATATATGTTTAATTATTTTTACAGTAACGCCTTAACCTGATGCATTGATCCTAATATTTTATCAGAAAATTTTGTCCGATTATATTATTACAAATATAATCTGCTGATGAGCAGCACTATTCTGATTCCAGACATGTTGGAAAAATAATTGTTAGATATTGGTAAGAAATCTGCTAGTTTCGACCACGATTGCGCCCATCGCATACCAGATTAATTTGCTGTGTCAGTATAACTAACAATTATTTTTACTACTTGCTTTATCCTCCATCCAACACAGAAAGTTTTTTCAATTGAATTAATTTTTCTGTTCATCCGTCACCTCTCTGCAGACAATGGCAAACCTCAGAGAGTAAAAACTGCCATGAAAAGCTTCTTGAGAGCATAAGCCGTTCGGAGTCGGCGTAGAACATGTAGGTCCAGTTCTCAATCATTTGTGTGCAAACATTTCACAGCACACACAACACAATTGATCATTAGAAGCTCGGTCAAAGTCCTTTCAAGGGCTGAAATGGCCATTTCGCTTTTTTTTTTTTTTTTTTGTACTTGTACCTAAAAACTGTTGTACCGACAATAAGCATACATTACTAGTTTTAAAAAATTTAATTTGAGCGCATTTTTGGAAAATAGAAGGGTTTCAGTTGCTAGTTATTTTATAAGAATTTCTTCAACTGAGCTGTCGTCTTCGAAAATAAAAATATTTTAATTTTTGTTGATCTAACACATAAAATCAACGGGGAAAAAAAGCATTCCGAAAGGCTTTTTCTTTTTTCATACCCCAACGCGTACTGCGTAAGGGGTATATTAACTTTGCCATTCCGTTTGTAGCGCCAATAAGGAGGCGTGGTAGGTAGAGAAAAGTATATATATTTTTGATCAGCATCAGCATCACCACCTGAGTCGATGTCCGTGTGTACGTCTGTCTGTCCATCTGTCCGTCTGTGACCACGATTGCAGCCGTAATTTTAAAGTTATCGCTACGAAATTCAAAGTATAAGCTTCATTCTAAGAAATGGAAATCAAGTTCGAGAATGAGCCAAATCAGATGAAAATAACGCCTACCTCCCATACAAAGTGGTTTATTTTAACCGTAAAATCTCTAAAAAACTCACAAAAATTAATGAAATGCCTTGAAATTTTGCACGCAATCTTTGATCTTCAATGTTAATCCTGACTATGGTATTTGGAAAAATCAGATGAAAACCACGCCTACTTCACCATACAAAGTGGCCTTATTTTAAACGTAAAATCTCTTCAAAATCTACAAAAATTAAAGAAATATTTTGAAATTTTGCACATAAGCCTTGATATATAACATCAAACATCTCTATGATATTTGGCAAAATCGGATGGAAACCACTCCTACCTCCCATTCAAAGTGACATCATAAAAAAAACTTTCGTAAATATATAAAACTGAATGACATCGCATTTGTATGCACAAAATTTCTGCCCACATCGTTTATCCAACCCATATATATATTCTCCGGTAAAATGTTGAGTTGAAAAGTGGTTGTGGTATTTTATTTTTATTCGAACTTCTGTTACACCGTGCGTCTGCCTTCAGCCAATTTTTGCACACATAATCCTTGCTAAATTGAGCAATCTTAAGTTTATAAAACTGGGCGGCACTAGACAGGGGGCGTGGCACTTTATTTTTAAACTAGCTCCATCTACACCGTTTGTGCGATTTCAACCGTAATATATTCTTTAGAATAACGAGAACTATTACGCTTGCAAAAGTGGGTGGGATTAAACAAGGGTCAGTTTAATTCTAATCGATATTCCTCTACACCGTTTGTCCGACTTAAGCCAAATTTTGAACACATATTATTTGGCATAAGGATCAGTCATTAGGTTATAAAAGAGGGCGGTATTAAACAGTGGGCGTGACACTTAATTTTTAATCTATTTCCATCTACACCGATTTCAACCAAATATTGCACATATATTCTTTAGTGTAATAAGAAGTTTTAAGCCTTAAAATTGGGCTGGGATTGGGCAAGGGTCGTGCCAATTTAATTCTAATCGAACTCCCTCTATGCCAATCGTCCGATTTCAACCCAATTTTGCAAATATATTCTTTACATTAACTAGCAGTCCGTAGTTTTTAAAAGAGGGCGGAGTAAGACAGGGGTAATACTTTAATTTTAATGGAATTCCTTCTTTACCGTTTTTCTGACTTCAACCAAATTTTGCAAATATATTCTTTTGAATAATGAGCAGTGATAAGTCCAAAAAATTGGGCGGAATTAAACAGGAGCGTGCCACTTTAATTTTAATAGAACTCCTTCTATAGTCTTTGTCCGACTTCTTCAAATTTTCCATATTCTTTGAAATAATGAGCAGTCAATAGTTTAGAAAAATGGGCGGAATTAGACGGGGGGCATGGCACTTTAATTGTAAATGAAATTATTTCACACCATTGGTATAAATTTGCACATACCAACCAAATTTTGCACAAATTCTTTAGCATGATGAGCAACGTACATATGTGGCAGCAAAGGGTAAAATTAAATCAAGCCCTATGACACAAATATTTTTGCAGATTATACATAAACATTTTATAGATGGCTAAAGACTTCGAATACACTTCAATTTGGACGCGGGGGGCTATTTTAGCTTCGGTACCCTGCCGATGCTCCATTCCTTACTAGTTTCCTTTGTTCTTTATTTTTTTCTTTTGTTCGTTTTTTCTTGTGGCCGTTGCTGAGCGCTCTCCAAGATGCTTGCACAACAACAAAAATAAGGGCTAACGTTTTGCTCCTGTAGGAAGCTGCTGACATGCCATCCCATTGAGTGTGTGTGTTGTTGTCCTCTTCCAAATCTGTGTAATTAATTTCCTTTATATTTAACGACTTCGTTTATTATTGGATATCATAATAATTTTTATTAAAATTTAAGCTTTATTTTATATAATATCATGTTTTTGCTTTCTCAGTCACTGTAATTTGACTTTATGTGTGTATGTGAAGGTCTTTGAATCAGCTGTCTTAGCAAAATATTGCTATTAAATTAACTTGACTGTTTGTCACTTTATACGCTCAAGTAACACGAAAGCAAAAAAGTTAAAAATAATAAAAACAAAAGTTCTGATTTCTTTGTTATAATTATAGGTTCGTGAAGGCACCGTACATTACCATGGATTTCGGTGAATTTTTTCTTACCATTCAACCGCACGCACAAGGTCTTAAAGGTCAAGGGTGCTCGTTGCTTTGTGGATTACATGACGACCGTATGGCCGTATAAGCTTTCTGTGAGAAGCAAAAAAACTTATTATTAAGGGTCTCCATAGGCAACATTCGCAAAAAGTCGTGCAGGTTTTTATCTTTTTAAATATACTTCAAATATGGCATTAATCTTTATTTTGGCCAGCCTTTTTAAATGTACAGTGTTGTTAAGGAAGACAAATAAAATATTTGTATCTTTTTTTTTGGGCAATGCCATATCGAGCTTGTGTCAAAAAAAAAGAAAAAACAAAATAAAACAACCACAGGTATGTAAAACGGAATTCCGTCTGGCATTCGTAGCACTCTCAGGGAATCCAGTTGCTATAGATGTGTGTTTGTGTGTTATATTGCTATGTGGGTTAAAGTGCGGCCTTAAGAGCTGTGGGCCTGCGTTGCTGACTGATAAATGAATATATATGCATTGTTTGCTTTTATTATTTTTTTTTTTTCTTTTGCTCATCTACGAAAGCTTACTATCCCAACTCAGCGCTCCATTCTTTCGCACGCTTACCTCTCACATACAGAAACATAAGCACACACACAATAATTAAGCCGTTGTTCAATGAAGTTTCCTGGATTACACATGAACATAGCTGCTTTGTTTCGAGGTGTTTACGTGTGTGTGTCGTGGTGTGCATTGGGATTTATTTTGAGCGTGAACCTTTTTGTTGTACGCTCAATTCAATGTAATAAAAAAAATCATGCCGATTAAAGGATCATGAAGTCAAAAAAAAACCCCAAAAAATCGATGACAATAACAAAGAACAAAATCCAAAACAGTGCTTTTTATTAAGAACCTAATGATATGTTGTTGCTCTCTTTGTTTTACCACAAAAGCAACAATAACCACTTCAGTAACAAATTAATTTGTTGCTGACACCATTGTCTGCGTTTGTTGTTTCTTTCCACACACATACACACACTCACTGGTTTAATTTTTTGTTGCATCTGGCTAATTTTAATTATTGTGATGACTTTGCGTTTATTATTATTGTTATTATTTGAGCTGCCAAATAGCATTTCACAAAGGATGCGTATAAATGTATATTTGTGTGTGTGTGTGTATGTGTGAGTTTGTGTGCGTTGTGCTCTCAAGCAGCACCTTTTATTATCAATCACTCTTAAAGGATGACGCTACGAATCAATTATGTCGAGAGTTTTAATGATTTTTTTTTTATTCCTTTTCTAAAAGTGTATCTTATATTGAACCTTCTGCTGACAGCAGCTATGTAAATATATTTAACCCCAATATTTCATCAAATTTTTATTTTAATTAATTAATTTTGTATTTCAACAACGTGTTTTGTGCCAGAATGTTTGATCTACAATAAATGCCCCATTTTCTGCGTTTGTTCTTAGTGCTTGTGTGTATGTGTGTGTGTGTGCATAGTTGACGGAAGGATGTCTAATAAAATAAACAAGTTTCGACATTCACATTAGTGGCTACGCACAGTGGGAGATTCGTGGCCCTAAATAGACATAAGTAATTTTTTGATATTGTACAAATTTTTTTACTTATTATACAGTTCATACATCTGGTAAGGAAAACCCAAAAAATTACAAAGAAATCTTTTAAAGTTTGGTCAGAAAATCGCCCAAAGTTTCAACTTTTTTTAATGAAAAAATTTGAGGCTATCTCTTGTTTTCAGTGCTCCACTTTTTTTTAAGAGAATGGAATTGAAATAAAGAAATAATAATAATATGATATTTAATGTTTCTTTAACTGTACAATTTTTGTTGTAATTAAAAGAAATATATTTTTTGTGAATTTTTACAAAAAAAGCATGCTTAGTGTATAAAAGTTAAAAACTTTGGAAACTTTAACAGGGAAAAAAAAATACATCAAAAAACATCTCCACAATTTTTTCAAAACAGTATGCAGAAATATATATTTTTATAGAAAAATATAGCTCTTGCTGCCGAGGCTTGCCCCAAAGGGCTTTCATGTGATTTTTTTCTCGTAGAATATCATTTAAGAAACAAATTATTTCATTATTTTTCACGATTCTTCAAAATGAAAATTAAATTGAAAGTAGCCAAAAGTGTTGTAAATCATTACAATTAAGTAAGAGGGAAGAAAACAATTTTTTTTTTTTAGAAAATAGTAGGTGCAATTAGTCTACTCACACATTGCTTTTTTCCTCTTAAGTCTTAGTTTTATGATGTGTAGTCCTCAGATTATAAGAATATGTATGAATTATATGTATGCATGTATGAAATGCTGCAAAAATTTGGTACTAGCTGAATACCCGGCGTTACTCGGAGGTTGATATAAATTATTTTATTTGAACTCATTCATCAATTTGAAAAAAATTTTCACAAAAATTAAAAGGAATGTTGTGTGCATCTTTCAAGCCGCTGATTTAAGCGGAATGAGCAAAATTGTAGTTTCAATATCAAGAAATTAAAATAAAATATTAAAATTAATAAATAAAAATTTATAAATAAAATATATAAAAAAGCCAAACACTGCAAGTAATTCTTAAGAATAAATCAAAACTTGCTTAAATCAATAATGAAAACAACGTATGGACAAAAAGATGTGTATTATATAATAGAAGAGGAAAGAAGAGGATAAGGGGGCGGGGGGGACGGGGATTATTTGAAATAGAGAATTTTAAATATGAAATGACTTTTATTACTGTTGATAGTACAGAAACAATCAATTTTTTTGTAAAACTGAAACAACTTACGCGAAATTCTGAGAAATTTGCACACATAGTTGAAATTTGGTAGTTTCAACCGATTGATTTCGTCTTCACACGATCACAGCTCGGTAACGGTTAAGTTGGTTGGGTTTGTTCGTATAATCATGGAAAGATAATTTCATTGCCTTTAAACAAAGCTATCAAACAAAATAAGTTCTACGTAAGTTAGATTTTCTGCTAGAGACAATAACATGAATCAAAGTTGTGAAAAATTAATTAACCCTGTAGCTCCTAAGAATGTGAAAATAGACCCCCCCATCCCATACGATTTTTTGCTCAGCTCGACATAACCTTTCAGCTCCGTAAATAGTTGCACTCAATTGCGGGACACCTTGTATAATATTCTACTGTACAAAGCTATCATAACAAAGTTCAAACCTCTGAGTTTATTTTTAATTTTTTTAAAAAAGTTGGCATGTAAGATGGGCGTGTCTGTGAGTGGATTTGATGCAAACTTATATATGATTAATATTTAACTGTACAAAGCTCTCATACCAAATTTCAAAGCTCTAGAGTTGTTTTTACTACTTTTTACAAAACAAATCGAATGGTTGGTAGGCGTGCCTGTGTTCGGATTACATCCAAGCATCTACATATTTTTTATTTCGCTGTACAAAGTATTCATACGATATTTCAAAGCTCTAGTTCAACTTTTATTATTTATGGTCAAAACTTGTATGAAGTCCTCCCATTGTGCGACGTTACGAGGAGAGAGAAGGTTAATAAAGGCGATATACTCCACCTATAGCCCATTGAAAGAATAAAATATTATGCTTATTTTAAGTTTTTAAAAAAAATTAATTGAATCAAACGAATTGCAAACAGCGAATTGCTGTTTCAACGAAATATATATTAGAGTGGTCCTTATATGTTTTCTTTTGTAGCATGTGCATAGCTCTGGATTGTTTTTTTTTTACAATGCAAAAGAAAGTTTTGAAAATTTCAGAAAAAAATATTGATATTTAAACGTGTCTCTAGCGACCTCTATATTGAAAATTTGATTGATTCAGGTGGTAATGCTGATCAAAAATATATATACTTTTCTATGCCTGTCATGCCTTTCTTTTTGGATTTATGAAAGGAATGATAAAATTAATAATGAAGTCAGCCAGTCACATATTAGCCGTTTTCTTATATTGGTATGCTTTGTTAGTAGTTTTTGTTTTACGTACAAAACTATGCATTCATTTTGTTGCGGACTTGTGTCTGAGGGGTCGATATTTTTAAAACGCAGGAATCAGCAGAATTTTTTATTTTCATTTTTCAAGTTCAAATTATGTCAAACCAGGCCCGTAGCTAGGATTTACCTTAGGGGGGTTTTGATAAAAAAATATTTAAGTAGATACCAGTAAAAACTAAACGCAAGGATATGGAAATTTTTCTTATCAAATCCGTTTTCTCTTAAGACTACTCGTGAATATGCCCTTTTTTGAAAGACCATTCGTTGAATTGAATTTTTTTATCACATTAATTTTTAGTACTTAGTTTTCGATTTTTGCGTATGGTTTTTTTTAAAAATAGTTCAAATTGAGACTTTGTAATTGCCTTTTAAAAAGTATAATTCCGAAAATAAGCACAAAATGTAAAAATTTCTATGACAAAATTTTACTTATACAACAATATTAGTTTGAAAGATAAAAATAGGTAAGATTTCTTCCAGTTTATTAAAATCAAAATTAAAATTAGCTATGAAAAATTAAAACTTTTTTTAATAAGTCCATCTGTTGAAGCTTGATTCACAACTTTTACGGGGCATTTTACATAAACGGGAGTATAAAAAATTTTAGTCATTAGTTTTATTTCTTTTGTGTACAAGTATTTGGACCTGTGTAAACCCTAGTTCGAGTTATCAGTAAAGGCCAAAATATTACTGCTCTCGAAAACGATTTCGACAATTGTAACTATATTCAAAGGAAAATATTTTAAAATCTTTATAAATTGAACTGTTCCATTTCCTCATAAAAAAATTGATATCATGATTGACAAAATCATTCAATTCCAATAACAATTACTATATATTTTTTTTATTAAAACTTTTTGAGCAGAGGAATCGACACTGATAAAAGTCATATTTAAATCTCCGATTATTTTTCAAAATCCATAATATAAAAACTGGTTTTTGCACAGCACCAATATCTATTACCGATTATATGATTTAAGTTATTTCATCAAAATTAGTCTTTCTTTGAAAACTGGATACATTTTTATTAAACAGTTACTTTTTTTATATTTAGGAATTTTATCAGTCGTGGATATAAATTTAAGGTATTTGCAAATTAAAAAATTAAAAATACATAAAAAATAATTTTACAAATGCCGAAGTTCAAAAAAATAGTAACTGTTATGTTTTCTTATGAGGATTTGGTAACATGATTAAAAAATCATCAAATCCCTTAAGGGGGTCCTCTGGTAATCCGAAAATTTTTTTTTCGATTTTTTTCATATTTCTATTGCTCAGATACTCAAAAACATTTTCCCAAAAGGATTTTTCAAAATTCGAAATAGTTTAGGAGATACAGGCATTTTTGTGTAGGTATGTTTTCGTCAAAATAACGCATCAGCAAAGTTGTTTATTTGCCTGCAGTCATTAGTCGAAAATTCTGTGGAATTCTTCCAAAATATGTATTGATATTACAAAATATACACACACAGTATGTATACATGCAGTATGTATACATGCATGTTTTGATTTAGGGGTTGAAATGATTTTGAGCCCAGGTGTTCACATGAAAGAAGCAAACGAACGAGATTCAGTTTATTTTCGAACGCTGAAAGCTACGCGTGCGCGATAACTGCTGTTGTAAAATAAAAGAAAAATCGTTTTGTGTTTTTTTTTTTGCTATGGATAAAAAAAGCCACCCAAACGCGCCGCGTAAGTACGCGTATCGAACAAAAAAGAGTCATTTCCGTGGAAACCAGCACTCCCAAGTAGAGGACACCGACTTTGCCAGCACATCGGCCAAAAAATTGAAGAAAACACAAGACAATGAAGTCATCATCGAAAACAACCTCCAGTTCTGTTTCTTGGAATTTTTTTCATTTTTCCAAACGCTTGCTGCTCTGGTTATCTGCGCCCAATGTAAACAAAAAATTCGATTTGGAAAAACATGTATGCGTGGAGTCGGCTTCAAAGTGAGTCTGCAGTGCCAATGTAAAGCTACACAGTATATTAATTCTTCGCCGGTGGTCGGTAAATCTTTTGTTGTAAATCGCCGGTTGATATTTGCCATGAGATTGCTTGGAATAGGGAGAGAAGGTATTAATATGTTCTGCGGATTAATGGACATATGCCAAGGATTGTGCCTTGATGCGTACTATGGCACCTTGAAAAACATGCATGTGTCTGCTAAAGCAGTTTACAAGCAGTGCCTGTTGAATGCGGTTAAAGAAGAGCAGGAACAGCAGAAAGAAAAAAATCCTGACTGTGACTCCTCATTGCTGACCGTTTCAGGGGATGGCACCTGGAAAAAACGGGGATTCTCGTCTCTTTTTGGTGTCACTACGCTCGTCGGTAAACATACCAAAAAAGTGGTTGACTCCGTTGTCAAATCAAGCCTTTGCCAGGCATGCAAAATGTGGAGAAAAAAAAATGACTCTGCAGACTTCGAAGAATGGTACGAATCGCACCAGAAAACATGCACAAACAACCACAGTGGGAGTGCGGGCAAGATGGAGGTAGATGCCGTGAAGGAAATGTTTGCCTCATCGATCGAAAAATATGGCATAAGATATGAAAAATATATTGGCGATGGCGACAGCAAAACCTTCAAGGCCATTATAGACCTTGATCCGTATAACGGCGACCCCGTTGTCACAAAAAAGGAGTGCATCGCTCACGTGCAAAAACGCATGGGCACACGGCTGCGCAAGGCCAAAAAAGAAAACAAAGGCATCGGTGGAAAAGGCACTGGCAAACTGACAGACAAAGTCATAAGCGAGCTGACTACTTACTATGGACTTGCTATTCGACGTAATAAGGACTCTGTGGAAAACATGAGAAAAGAAATATGGTCAACATATTATCACAAAAGTTCAAGTGATAGTAATCCACAACATATGTATTGCCCACCTGGTGAGTCCAGCTGGTGCGCCTATCAAAAGTCAGCAGCAGAAGGCTCATTAGCCTCATTTCACCACACGTACGCCCCACTTGATGGAAAGGTTCTGCAAGTAATGAAGCCCATATACGAAGCGTTATCATCCGACGATCTACTCAACCGATGCACTGGAGGTGAAACGCAAAATTGTAACGAATCGTTCAACTCGCTTTTGTGGACCTTTGCGCCGAAACATATCCACTGTGGTGCTACCACAGTCGAAATCGCGAATTTTCTGGCAACCTGCATTTTCAACGAAGGCTTCACAAGTATTTTAAAAATAATGTCAACAATGGGTATTGTCATCGGCCCACAAGCCGAGATGTATGCTGAATCTCGCGACGGAAAACGACTTCAACGCTCAGAGCTAAAAACGTACGCATCATCGAAAGAGGGTCGCACAGCCCGCAGAGCCCAAAAAGCCATGGAAAACTCGTTTTATGAGATGGAGGAAGGCACACTTTATGGGGCTGGAATTGCCGATTAATATTCGTAAGTATTGTATTAAAAAAATATGTGTTAATGTCATTTGTGTGCCTCAAAAATGAAGTCAAAACTTTAAACGCGTTTTTCTCGAAACCATGTTTTTCAAAACTTTGCGTACGATAACTCAAACAGTTTTTGACCGATTTTGATATATGAGGCATGAAACGACGCAGAATTTACGCCGCTATAGCCCCTATCTCAAACTTGCCGAAAAAATAATGTTTACTATTTTTTTTCTACACTAGACTACAAAAAAAAAGGTCGAAATTCGATTTTTCATTTTCAAAGTGGCGGCTCCCCCCCTAAAAAAATTTAGATTTTTGTTTCCGAGGTAGGGGCTATAGGGACATTCATTCTAAGTAACTGAATATTTTTTTTTTTTTTTCAGACGATGTTTACACTTGGAATCGTGCGCAATTTGGACCCACCTTTTTTCCGGAGAACCTCGTTACCAGGCCGAGAACTTTCTGAACGGTCCATAAATTCACTTTTTCAAAATTTTGTATTTTTTTCAATAAATTAAGCTACCCAAATCAAAAAACGGAACTAAAATATCTTTACTCGTTCTCTTTCCACAATATTTTGAAAAAAGGCTAAAATTTGGCATAGATTACCAGAGGACCCCCTTAAGAATTAAACGGTATCAAATGTTTTAAAAAAATTTTTTATTGAGAATTTCTTAAAAAAAAAAAAAAATATTTAGACTTAAGGTGATTTTTCGAAACCAAGTTTGGGATTTTAGATGTCTTATGGGCCAACTTTTTACTCATCCACTTTAGGTGGAATACCCCATAATGTGTTAAATGGTTTATTAGTGGTTTATTTTTTTGCATTATATAGCTTCTAAAAACTTAAAAAAAAAATCCATTCAAGCAAATGCTTTTTCAACGGTTTTGTGTCTTTTGTGAGCATAAAACAGTGTCAACTTTCTTTTTAACTGACTTCAAAAAGGAGGAGATTCTCAAGTTCGTCGGTTTCTCTGCTTTTTTTTTTTTTTTTTTTTTAAATGTATGTACTTCGATAACTCCTAAACCATATGCCTGATTGCCATAATTTTTGGTGAACACATAGATATCATAAGCATGGAGGTGCTCGTAAAATAGTGGTCCGTATTCGAGAACTAGGCGTGGCAATACTGTATCTCGAAAAATATTGACACTAGGGTACTGCAATTTAGTATAGTGATAGGCACAATTATTACAAATTACCGGCAAGAAAATAGGCGTTATTCGAAAAATGGGCGTGACAATATTAGAAAAACAGTGTATCTTGAATAATTTTGAGACTAGAGTACTGCAATTTAGTATAGGGGTAGGCAGTATTATTACAAATTATCGTCAATAAAGTGGGCGTTATTCGAAGAATGGGAGTGGCAATATTATAAAAACACTGTATCTCAAATATTATTGACACTAGTGTACTGCAATTTAGTGTAGGGGTAGACACAGTTAATACAAATTACGGTCAATAAAGTGGGCGGTATTCGACTACTGGACGTGGCAATATTAGAAAAACACTGTATCTCGAATAATAATGACACTTGGGCACTGCAATTTATTACAGTGCAGGGGTAGGCAGAATTATTAAAAACTATGGTCGATAAAGTAGGCGTTATTTGATAAATGGGCGTGGAAATACTATATAAACACTATCTCAATTAATATTGACGCTGGGTTACTGAAATGAAGTACAGGGGTAGGCACAATTATTGGAAATAACGCTCAAGAAAGTGGGCGCTTATTTAACAAAGGGACGTGGCAATATTAGAAAAACACTATTTCTCGAATAATATTGACACTAGGGTAATAAAATTCGTTACAAGAATGGATATAAACCACTTGACATCTAATTTAAATTTAAGAGACAGATATTTGAAATAACCAACAAAATTTCAGAATTCAATGGAACAAATTTTTTCAGAACAATTGTATTTATGTCGTTTAGACACTTTTTTCGAAAATGTTTCTCTAAAAAGGAAGAAATAAAAACTTTAAAAAAAAAACAACCGACTACAAAATCACTACAAAATAAAAAATAATTTTAAAATGACTTTTCCTTTTAATTTCTTGGTCATATTTGATAATATATTTAAACATATTATTATATATGAAATCTTATTATCTTCATTTTTTTCTTATTTGTTTTATTATCATAAATATATTAATTTCTTGATGAATACAAATGCTTTGAAGTTGGCGCTTCTGATTAAAAGTTTGATTATATTAGCGCCGACCTTAAAAGTATTTGTATTCGTGGAGAAATTCATATACTCATGATAATAAAACAAATAAGAAAAAAATTTAAATTATACGATTTCATTTATAACGATATGTTAACAAAAATTATCAAATATGACCAAGAAATTAAAAGGAAAAGTAATTTTAAAATTATTTTTTACTTTGTAGTGATTTTGTAGTCTGTTGTTTTTTTTTTTTTTAAAAAAAAGTTTTTATTTAAATATACATTCAAATATACATTTTTCCGGATATCAGGGTCTTTTTGAGCATCAAAATGCACAATTGAAAACGGTTCTTTAATATACAAGCATCTTGCAGCTAAATTCCAATATAATGATTATGCCATAAGCAAATTTAATCTCTCATTTGGCAAAACAAATTTTTCATTAATTAAGCGAAGTTTTTTAAATTGGCTTTGAAAATGTTTAAACTTTTGCATCTTCAAGTAAATTAACATCATTATCTCAGTTTATATTGAAAAAATTACATTTTGAATTTAATAAGTATCATTTGTGTTATTTTTTTCATACTTTCTGGACCCTAAGGGGTCAGTTTTACCAACTAAACCCCTACCCGCCCCCCCTTGGCTACGGGCCTGTGTCAAACTACAAAAAAGTTAAGACCGTGTTATATAATTGGGTGAATTATGACAGAACTTTATTTGAAAATTTACAATTTTTGTTGAACCAAGTCTTATATTAAAAACGAAAATTAAGCTTAAGAATTTGATTAAAAAAATAAATATATTATTCATGAATACATAAATTCCATTTCATCAGAACAGAGGTATAATCACAACATTTAGCTCGTTTTTTCTCAACATCAAGTTATCTTTGAACTTGGCACAGTGTTAAGTCATTTGGTGGGCTAATTAGTTATACAAAGCCAACTTATGATTTGCTTACCTTAATCTATGATCCATAAATATTAGGTCGTACAAAAATTGAGTTTATGTTGCAATGTTATAAATATCAAATAATATTTTAAATTTCCCAACTTTTTACTGCGCGCCTCTTATATATAATCATTACAGAGCTTTAAAGTTTAAATGTTATTATTTGTTTTCAAATAAATCTAATGACATGAAATATAAAAGCTATTAAGTCATATTCTACTCGCTATTTCAAAATAATTTCCAACATATTTTAAAGAAGCGTAGCAAGTTTATTGGCAACAAAGTGACCCAAATACGTGAGGACAGAAAGTTTCAGAAGATTCGGACAAAATAAAAAAAAAAAACGAGCAAACAAAAACATGCTTCTAGTTTTAAAGTTACAGAAAGTTGTTGAGGACGATGGAAAGATTTTAAGAAAATTTCAGAAAAAATCAGCTTAGGGGAAGCAGAAGAAATCATACAAATATAGCTTCAAATATAGAACAAAATATAAATGAATGTGTGATTATTTGTAGAGATCTTCAAAGAAGATATTATTTTTATGCTTAGATGGAAAATCAACAACTAAACTCTAAAGTAATGCAATGAAAATGGAAACAATTTCATCGAATCTGAAATAACCTAATGGATTTTTGCTGTTCTGAGACTAATAGCAAGTTTTTGCAGCATAACTATCAAAATCTCTAATCGATCTTCGACTCTGGGTCATCGTAACGTATGCGTAACATTTAATTTGCATGCAGTTGAAATGTTAAGCATAAAATTATTAAATTAGTCAGTCGTCTACAATAAATTTATTTAAAAAAACTGTGTGCAGCGAAAATTGAGATTAATGAGCAGCTTTTTATGTTTTGTCAGACCAAATGCAGCGGTCAGATATAAATCGTCAAACCAACAACTCGACTGCTCTGTAATATAATGAAAAACGCGCGCATATAATTTGTTTGACCCGCACACTGCAATGCAACTATAAAAGATTGAAGATACACTAGCAAGCTTAAAAATCACACAAGCTGCACACATACTCACTCACACCTTAACTCATACCCATCTCTCCCATTGCTTGGCTTGTTTATCTACAATGTCGTATTTTTATATATTTATAATTAAGCATAACCATGACAATTAATGATCAAGCAGCTATGACGAACATTTTTGTATCTTTTAGATACATATAATTCACACATTATTGAGTAGCTACTTAACTGTTTGAACCAAAATTTAATTGCTTTATAATTGAAGTAAACATAAAATTTTATTGTTAAACAATTAGCTGGAATTTTAATTTGAAAATAAAAAACTCAGACAATTAAATGTGAGGAGTTTTTTTTTTTTTTTTGTTTTTGGAAATTAGTTTTGATGTCTTCAATTGCGTTGTTTGCTGCTCTATGAAACGTGAGTGTCAGCTCATGTATGAACGTTGGTGGTATGGAGCTATTGTTAAGCAACCGCACTGCTGACGGTTGTGACGCTTTTGCTGTCGAAATTATATAAAATAAAATAAAAACTCAACAACAACAACGACAACAAGCAATAACAATAAAGGGCATTCATTAATTATGTTTATTGCTAATTATAATTTAATTGATGCATATTTTTAGGCGTTTTGCAGGCAGAATTTTAAAGAAAGGCTGCGCAGAATGTGGTAAACTGCTCTGCGACAGCGCGTTAGTTGATTGTGATGAAGCGTAAGTTCACGCTCGATTTAGTGTGTGTGTGTGTGTGTGTGTGTGAATCTGACTCACTGTGCTTCTTGGTATTTTTATGAGCGTTTAAACTTGCTTTGTTGTTTTCTCAACTCATGAATTCTCATAGCGATCAGTAATTTTAACTTAATTTAATATATAAACAAAATATAATAAGAATTCCTGACATTGTTGTTGCCGAAGCTGATGCTGTTGTTGCTGATCTACTAGGTCAGAAGCACCGATTTCATTGCTGCGCTCACTAACACAATTCTTTGCGCGTGTAGACATTCTTATTCTGCTTTATTTGAGCATGCATGCCAGCTCGTTGTAGCCAGCCCTAGGGTGTGTGGATGCTTGCCAGTGTGGGTGCGAGTTTGAGCCTGAGCATGTGTTTGTGCGCACCTTTGAACTTGTGTGTTCACGCTATTTTAGCACAGTTCATTTTAAGGCACGCCAGAACCAAACCAAACCCACTCACTCCCCCGCCCTGCAGCTATACGCGTTGTTTTTTTTTTCCTTCTTTTCATTATTATTTTTGTTGTAATCATTATTATTGCTGGTTCTGCTCTTGTAGTTGCTGCTGTAGCTGCGAGCAAAATGCAATTAAGACGTGTTGGAATTTTGCGCCATTTCATTTCATTCCATTTTGTTTTCACTGTGCGAACGCGCACAGTTTTAATTTTTTTTTTTTTCTTTTTCTGTGCTCATTTAGTAGTTTTTATGTCCATAATGTAGATGTATTTTTTTTTTTTTTTTTTTGTATATCGTTTTTTGTTTTTTATTAAGACTTCATCAAATATATTTTTTTAACAAGAATATCGTCAACAATTTTTTTGTTGCTTAAATTTCAATGTTTGTTTTGCAGCTTCTGCCGAGATGATGAATTAGAAGTGAGGCTAATTTTGTAGCTTACTGTATATTAAGTATAACACTCACTTGTTTAACACGGTGCATAAAAAATTTCATAAAGTAATTTGGCTGAGATTTCCTTGAAATTACTGCTATTTAGTTAGAAGAATTTATATTTTGTTTTTTTTTTTTTTTTTGTCAGTTTATTACGGAATGTTAAGTGCGAATCTGAACGATGCATTAGGGCAAATTGGCCACTTTATTAAAAAAAAAACAAAGACTTATTTTGAAAGCTTTAACTCTCTTACTGCCAAAGTCAGAGATTTATACATTTTTTTTTTTTTTTTTGTATTTTATTGCTTGCTTTAAAAATAATAAACTTATAACAGTTAGAAAAAAATTAATGATGTGTTGTTAATAAATAAAGAGTAAACTTTTCCTAAATTTAACCTTTTCTACCTTTGAACTTTATTCTCTTTATGTATTAGACCATTGCATAGATACATGAAAGCAAAATAAATCGATTCTCAAATTTTAACATCGAATTTGAAATTCTCACTATGCATGAGGAATTTTTAAGAAAGCAAATTTAGTTCAAATCAAATCTTTCAGAATCTAATACCCAGGAACCCTGGACCTTCATTTAATATTTCTTTATTCTTAAATTAGATTTGAAACAGCACTTTAATAAGCTTTTTAAAACGTGCATTGAGCCAAAAATGAATATTTTTTGAAATAACGGAGTCTTAACCCTTCAACTTAATTTGTCACGTTTTGATCTCGGCAAAAATATACGAAAATTTAATTTCTGCCCATTTTGGCACGTTACTTCTACGTTACTTGTATTAACATGTTTCGATGAATGTCGGCACGGGTTGTCGTGCTCCAAATGAGCAGAAATTTAGTTTTTGTGTGTTTTAAAGATAAAAGAGAGATAAAAACTGTATGTTGGCAGCCATGGATTCAAAAATTTTCCGACAAAAAATTAGAAAAATTTTCTTAGAGTTATTGAAGGTGCTCCAAGTAAGAAGTATATGTTTTTAAATTTTTTATGATTTTTTTCTGATCGAAATTCTAGAAATGGGCACTTAAGTATTTTTTAAAAAAAAGTCAAGTCTCAACAGGTTAAAGTTTTTCCTTCGAATTTCGGTTTTTTCAATTTCTTGCAGAAAATAGCTCAAGACTATATTTAAATCATTCCTGTTGGTTTTTTTTTCCATACTTTGTATTTTTCGATTTTTGGAATTTTATTGTAAAATTACTCTAACTCGAAATTTTCAAAAAGGTACACTTCTACCTAAAAAAATTCATAACGACCAAGTTACTGAACATAAATACAATTTTTTGCATCTGCATTTGGTATAGTTTCAAAAAAGATTTCCACAAGATTTCATTCCAATTTTTTCAAATTTGGAATTTTTGGATTTTTTTTTTTTTTAATGAAACAAGAACCATAGAGTTTTTTTTCGAAAAGTAAAAAATCACAACTCTGGAGGCATAAGTCCGATTTTCATATTTGACAGCTTATTTTAAAGAAAAATTAAATTTAAAACGATGTGCGAATCAGTTTTTTCCAAATTTACACTTTTACTAAAGTTGTCCGGGTCTTTGTAAAAAATGAGCACTTTTTTTCCCATATAACCACGTACTGACATGTACCGATGCTTGTCGGCACGGGTTCCCGTGGTCTTAGGTACACCAAATTTTATTTGCAGTTCTTTTAACATCATACAAAGAAATTAAGGGGGTAATCCATAAAAAAAACAACTTCAATTTTTAAGAGACACTCCAATCAAACCACTGTTTGGAGAACGATGATTTAAATACCAAATGAAAAGTCAAGGTTTAGCCTTTAACCTTACATCCTAGAAAAAATTTTCAAAATAAAATTTATCACCAAATTTCATATTGATTGCAACTTAAACCTTTAAGTTAATTTGAAAGTTTTTTGCTCGTTGTATCCAAATCACTGATGAGGTAAGTAAAATAAAATTACCAAATTAAAAGGTCAACCTTTAAATCCTAGGAAAAATTGTCAAATTTAAGCTTGTTGCAGATATTTTATTTTTTTTTTTTTCTTCCCTATTTTTGGTCAAAACATCTTAATGGAAATCTTGATAAATCCTCAGACAGAGTGATTGCAATTTAGATAAAATGTTAACAATAATGTTAAATGTAATGTTAAATGTAACATGATTTTCAATGTTCTGTGACTTTTACTTCCATAGTTATTATGTATTGAAAACTTGAATTGTATATCTCGTTTTGCAATGCATGGGCCAGTTTTCCAGTAGAAAGATCAGACCAATTAACTCCAAGCTTAAATAACTCCAAGCTGAGTTTAATTGTTATGCGACGGTTAGTTCTAAAGCCATTCGATATTAAAAATTTGAATTGTATGGAAGGTACTACGCTCACTTTTAAAATGCTCGATCAGTTCTACCAATCAACGGATACGACTAAATAGTAAGTTCGTACTGAGTTTTATTGATGTGTGATTTATAGCAGCGTTTCAATTTTCTGAAAAACTATTGCAGCCGATAGTCAGTTTCTGCTGTCTGCTGCGTAAATTTCAATCGTTGAAGCAACAGTTCACAAAGAGTTGTCGTAGTAAAATTTAATAGTCGAAGCAACTGTTCACGGAGGGCTATCGTAGTCAACTTTACAAACTATTCGTACATACATGATCAACTTACTCACTATTTTTGAAATGCTGTAAAATATTATCTTTTCGTGATTTCAACAAAAAAAAAGTTCAATTTACGATTAACTGCTCTCAGCAGAAATATCTTAATTGACTACGACAGCAATAACCGACCATCGACTGCGACAGCCCTTCGTGATACTAAGGTTAGTGTTTCGGATCTAGTTTTTTATTTGTTTGAAAGGTAATAAAATTCTTCAGAGCATAGATTAGTGATCTTTAGTTTTTGGAGGAGAACAAAGCTAAAAACTTAACTCAAAGTCAAAATTAATGAAAGATTCTTATATTTTATCCGTGTTTTTTTAATAAAAGTCATTGAAAAAGTCAACTTCTTTGTTTAAAAACCCCCCATTTTTTTTCAACATTCGATTAACCCTACCCAAAGACATTAAAAATATAATACTTAAAAATAAATTTTGTTACTGACAAGGAAAGGTCCCCGGTGTCACTCGCCGATTTGAATGATTTTCGTTTTTTCGCCATAATTTAACTATTTTCCATAGAAAGATACACGTATTTGGTATCAAACCAAAGGTATTGAGGTGGCGCACATGATGACATCTAATTTTTAGAAAGAAGTTTTTTTGTTATTAGGTTGTTGAAATTTTTAACAGTATTTAGTCGATATCATGAAGAGCCCGTACTCGAAATTGTTTCATTTTCACTTATGTTTAATTTAAGCTAATGCTAAAAGTTACCTTTTTTTGTTTTTTTTTTTTTGACTTTAACCTTTTTATATTAAAATTTTCTTATTAGAAAATGCACTAGTTTCCTTAAAAATTAAATATTTTGTTAGAGATAATGACCACATTATGCGAATCAAAAATTTAGTTTTTTCTTGAACTTCCCATTTGTGAAGATATTTGATCCGAAATGTTGATATTTTACAGTGCTTCCATACAAACTGTGTGCTTTTTACTTGTTTGCCCGAAAAAATCATCCGAAATTTAAAGATATAAATTTCGATGCAAACATCTCCACTGGTATTAAATATATTTCAATCAATTCTTTTTTGTCAAAAAGTTCAATAAAATAACTTCATGAAAACTATTACAAGAATACCATTTCCTGTGCATTAATATATATAATCTGTTTTTCAAAAATGTTCCAAAGTAATGAATGTTTCTAAAAAAATTACATAAACGTCGTTTTTGTTGTAAAAGAAATTTAAATCAAAAATTACATTTTAAATTCCCTTTTCCATGGCATAATATTTATAAGCAAAAATTGTTTCAGACTTACACAAAAATTAATTAGCTGTTTCTGTCATTAAAAAACAAGGGTACCCCCTTTGAGTTTTTTGATGAATTTTATTTTTTTAAAAATGTTTTTTTGTATTTTGTATTTATTGAGCACATATGTAAGCATATTAGAATAGAATTCTTTTGCATGCCGCAGATTCAAGTAAATAACAACTAATAAGCTTAAAACTAAATATTTAAAATTAAAATCAAAATGAAAATTAATAATAAAATGAAAATCAAAATGAAAATTAATATTAAATTAGAAAAAACAAGTAATTGTAAAATTTAAAATTTAGAAATAAAAATGAGTTCATAAATTTTATAAGTAAAAATCAACAATTTTAACAAGAAAGTGACAAGGTCATAATTTAAAGATAATGGCAAATTAATTGCAACTTCGAAAGATCTTAAAAGGGAGAAGCAAGAAAAAGAAAACGAGGATAGATAAGAGTTAAGAAAAGTAGTTTAAAATTAAATGCTTGAAGGCTCTATAGTTGGAAACAATCTTAATGTGATTAGGCAAAGAATTCCACAATCTGATTGCACTGACGAAAAACAGTCTGCTAGAGTTTTTGTAAAAGAAGCTCGGAGTCAAGAAATTCATACCTCTGCTAGACCTACAGAACTTAAGTTTTTCAAAGAGGTAAAGTGGACAACGCGAGTATATAATCTTATGCAGGAATAGACAATTTCGTGCTTCAAGGTAGCGAAATAGGCAACGACCAAGTAATTTGTTGCGGTAGAATGATATATGGTCAAACTTTTTTATGCCATAGACATAACGGGCAGCATTATTCAGAGCAACAAGCAACTTGTGAGATGACCGTGAATCCAGATTGCTATAGACGACTTCAGAGTACGTAATAATTGGCAATAGCAGTTGCACGACTAGTTTTCGTCTGGTTTCGATGGGAACAAATGCTGCAGTCATTCTCAGATTTCTCAATAAATAGTAGACTTTACTCACACAAGAGTTTATATGGTCCTCACTAGACAGGGAAGTATTTATATAAAAACCAAGATTGGAAGCCTTACTAACAGCTTTCAGTTCGACATCGTTGAGGAGAATAGAGGGAAGATCGAGATTAGAGAGGGGAGTTTTACAGATCGGCAGGACGTACGATTTTTGAGGGTTTAGCTTAAGCATGTTGTATTTAGCCCATGCTGCTATCATATTCAAATCTTCATTTATTCTTACACACAAATCTTCGATTAGCCCTACAGGTCTGGACAAATACAGCTGTAGATCATCAGCGTATGCATGCATTGTGACATTATTGCACTTGTTGAAGATGTCATTAATGAACATTGTAAAAAGTAATGGGCCAAGTACTGAGCCTTGGGGAACTCCATTGGACGTGTTTTTATACGTTGAGAAGTTGTTACCCACTTTTACGCGCTGTGTTCTTCCGCCTAAATAACTTTTTATGAAACGAACTGATGTGTCAGAAAATCCAAAGTTTGCCTTGAGTTTCTTGCACAGTATATCATGGTTCACGGTGTCAAACGCTTTAGAAAAGTCTAGTAAGCATAGTAAGGTCACGTGTCCTTTATCGAAAGGTATTCTAATATCATCCAAGATTTTGACAATAGCAGTGGAACAGCTATGCCCTGG
Source organism: Coremacera marginata (assembly GCA_914767935.1). NCBI lineage: Eukaryota > Metazoa > Arthropoda > Insecta > Diptera > Sciomyzidae > Coremacera > Coremacera marginata. The sequence continues at coordinate 165,898,573 of OU612043.1, read as the reverse complement.
ACGAAAACCAGACTGAAGATTTGACATTAGGCTGAGTGTATTAATGTGATTAGAGATCTGCTGCGCCATTAAAGACTCACAAACTTTTGAAATTGAGGATAACAAACTTATAGGCCGAAAGTCAGCGGGTTCGATGGGATTCGATTTTTTTGCAATTGGTATAATAGTTGCAGCCTTCCATTTTACAGGGTAACACGAGGTTGTGAAGCTATGATTAATTATGTGCACAAGCGGACTGATAACATAAGGCAATATGATTTTAATGAACTTAATGGATATTCCATCATCACCGGAAGCATTCGACTTAATTTTAGACACACAGCGTGCGACATCCAATTCACAAACAGCGTTAAAATTAAACTGAGTGGAAAAATTCGAAGCAGATATATTTGAATGAATTGATTTTGGAGATTCAGCAGAGCCCGAGCTCGAAACGAAGTAATCGTTAAGTACACTAGGATCAATTTGGCAAGGTTCGTTCTTTTTATTAGAAATCCCAATGCGTTTTAAATTATTCCATAGCTGTTTAGATGATAAAGAGGGATCTAATTTAGACAAAAAGAATCTTTTTTTTGACGATCTAACGGCTGAGGTAGCTTCATTTCTAGCAAGTTTGTGTTCCTCCCAGTTCAGCATAGTTGGATTGCGCTTCCACCTGCTGTAGGTTTTGCTTCTCTTTTTTAGGGCAATTTTCACAGAAGACGTGAACCAGGGGCAAGATGCATTGGTGATTTGGCGAGTACAAAGGGGAACATGATTATCAAAAAGTTCAGATATTTTGCTAACAAAGAAATTTAATTTTTCGTCAACCGAGGAAAAGAACCAACAATCCGTCCAGTTTATTAGAGACAAGTCAACATACAGTGATGCATAATCAATAGATTTGAAGTTGCGAAAGGAAAAAGTGGTATCAGTGGCAACAGAGGATAGATCCATGTCCAATGTACAAAAAATTAGATCGTGATCTGAAACAAATGATAATTGGTCAAACAGTAAAACTGATGATAAATCGGAAACAATAAATAAATCTAGTAAACTTGGGCAGGCATTGTTGGCAAACCGAGTTGGAGAAATCAAATTAACTATATTGAGACCCACTTGCGCCAAATTGTTGATTAAGTTTATGCAAGAAGAACAAGAATGTTCATTTTATATTTATTTTTTTTTTAATAATCTGGCTTAAAAAATAATTTATTTTAAGAAAAAACCCAATATTTCTTTCCATTAAAAGTTATTACTAAAAATATATGTTCATACCATGTGAATCTATATTAACAAAACTCATTTTATGTAAATTATGAATTCAATATCTGTACTTCCTTTGCTCATTTTTATTAGTATATTTTTTAAGCAACTGAAATACAGAAAAGAAGGTTTGTTACAGTATATTTGATGTAAAGTGTAAAGAAAAGCTTTATTGTAGGGAATTTTATAAGCCTTAATATGATAAATAATTTGCTTGATTGCTAATATTGGTTGTGGAGATTTATGCAATTAAGTGCAACCAACTTTTTTTTGTAGACAAAATTACAGTGGCTAATATCTCGAAAACGGAGTGACAAAAAAAAGGAAATGTATTTTCAGAATTAACGACCGATTTAACACGAGAAATGGATATAGATATTTATTGTACAAACGAATTTGCGTAATTTGTGAACCAGTGTTATTATTGAAAAATCATAGGATATGCCAGCATATGTAATTTGTCAGAAAGGGCTCCCTACATGCTTCCTATTTGGGAGGGGCTAACTTTGCCATCAGGACAATTTTATCTACTGCAATTTATTCACAATAGTATACGTAACAACTAAATCTTAAGCAAAGCGCATATAAAGAAAATTGTATAAAATTTGTTCATAGTTAATCTCACAAAATTTTGTATATGTTATCCGCCAGCGTGACCTTAAAGCAACATCTCGTAGCGGCTAAACGAAAGATCGAAATTTTTTTTTTTTGCAGAAATGTCATATTGAAGTTCAAAATAGGCTATCATGTAAAAATTTTCAAAATCGGTTCACGGATTCTGGTTGCGGTAAAAGATCGGTTAAGGCGTGGAACCTTCCATACAACCCAAATTTGGGATATCGAATAGCTTGGAAATTACAGGTCGCACAGCCTCGGAATTCGGTATTCACCTACCCTTTTTTATTGTACCATAAATGTTTGATTTAGTTCGTATGGTGACTGGCGGCAACATACCGCCGATAAAAAAATTGACATATCTTCACTATAGTTACACCCACTTTTCGGGGGATAAGCGCGAAGCGAATTTGTTTCTTTTAAAATTTTCAAAATGAGCGTGCTTATTCTTACATGAGCATGGTAAGCATATAGAAACTTAATAATTAACAGAAAAAGAATTTTGCTAATACAGATCCACATGGTATGAAAATAGGTTTTTAGTAATAACTTTTGATTGGAAAAGAATATTGGGATATTTTTTCCAAATAAATTATTTTTGAAGCTATACTCTTTTATAAAAATTATAAAAAGAACATTTTTGAAAAAATTAATTTCATCATAAAAATCGAATTGTTTTTTTATGATAGAAATAGTAAATAAATTTTTCTTTCAAACTGAATCAATTTTTGCTAATAAATGTCATGCCATGTGAAAGGGAGTTTAAAATGCAATTTATAATTTAAAATTTAAATTATTATATATTACGACAAAAACAAATTTTACGTAATTTTTTGAGGAAACATTGAATATTTTGGGATTTTTTTGAAAAAAATATTAAAAATACAAATGTTCAGTAATTGGTATTGTTAAAATATTTTTTGGTAAGTACTTTTATTAAACTTTATAACAAAAAAAAAAAATTTGTGAAATATGTTAAAAACTAATGGAGTAATTTATATAGAAAGTCATATTTTTAAATTTCCGTTGGTTTTTTCTCATTCCTTCGGACAAACAAGTTAAAGGCACAAAGTTGTATAGAAGCCCTGTTAAATATAAACTTTTCCGATCAAATATTTACACATACGGAAATTTGGAGAAAAAACAAAATTTTTGATACTCATATTTTGTGGTCTTCATCTCTAAAAAAAAATTTTTTTTTTAAGAAAATAACTGCATATTTGAATAAAGAAAATTTTAATGTGAAAACTTAAAAATTAAAAAAAAAACAAAAAAAAACAAAAAAAAAGTAACTTTTAGAATTCTTTTAAATCAAATATAAATGAAAATTAAACAATTTCGAAAATGCGCTCCTTATGATATCGACTAAATACTGTTGAAAATTACAACAACAAAATTACAATGAAATTTATTTCTCCAAAATGGATGCTATCGTGTGTGGCTTTGAAATAACTTTCGTTTGATACCAAATTTGTATATATTTTTATGGAAAATAGTGAAATTGTGGCAAAAAAACGAAATTTTCGCTGATTTTAAAACGTCATTTTGAAACCGTAAGCTATCGATTGAGCACGTATAAAAAAATACGTTGACCTTAGATTTTTGTCCTCTATCACATATCCAAAAATTATTCAAATCGGTGAGTGACACCTGGGGACCTTTCCTTGTAAAACGTAAGCTTTCAAAGTGCCAATACACGTGTAATATTTGTTTTTATCTCTTCTACCAGAAATCCTTTAGAAAATGATAAAGACAGGAATAGTTTTAAGCGAACAAACGAAACGGCCGTTTTAGCCCTTGAAAGGACTTTGACCGAGCTTCTAATGATTAATTGTGTTGTGTGTGTTGTGAAATGTTTGAACCTGACCTACATGTTTTATGCCGACTCCGAACGGCTTATATTCTCAAGAATCAGTTTTTACTCTCCGACGCTTGCCATTGTCTGCAGAAAGAAGACGGCTGAACAGAAAAATTAATTCAATTGAAAAAACTTTCTGTGTCAGGTGGGATTCGAACCAGGGTTCTTTGGCGTATAGACCACACACTCTACCCACTGCGCCACGGTCGCGACGGAATAGTTTTAAGGACAGTGTTAATAAGACTGGTTTCGAAAAATAGTATCCATTTTATAAACCAAAATTTTCCCAATAATTGCGTGTCTTCGTAAATTAATGCTTATTCAATATTTTTAAGTTACAAGATATTCTGTAGCTGTAGCTGTACCGATTTATTTAATGTATATCTGTACATATAGCAAAAAACAAACATAATAATGTTGTTAAACAAAAATTTTATTAAAATATTTTAATAAAATAAAAAAATTGTCTCAGTATTTATTTTAACAAAAACCAGTCTCATTTGTAGCTGAAAATTTTACGATTATTTGTAAGTTTCATATCTTAAGTGTTGCAACGTTGTGATTTTTTCCTTTTTTAAATATTAAGAAGTCCGCCAAGTAAGCACCACGCCTTACTTGTCAACTCTCAGTAAAAAAAAGCTGTGAAATAATGGCGGCAATTTTGCCCGCAGCGCAGCATAAGCTAACAACAAAGTAAAAAAAAAAAGAATAAAAATTTTAAACATACTTTAGTAGTATATATTTTTTTTTTTTTTTTTTTAAGAACACGAAGTGTTTAATTCTAAATCAATTAAAGTCAAGTGAGGATATTCAGAGTACTTAGAAAGCAAGAGGAGGAAACCGCAAAACGATTTTGCATTTAGCTTACAAATAGAAAAAAATAAATATGTCAGAAACAGGCTTAATTACTTTTAATTTCAAGCAATTCAACACACACACGCAAAGAAATTAAAAATGTTGTAGTAGGTAAAATAAATATTCTTTTAAACACTTAAAATAGCTTTTAAGCTTATTGCCCTGCCACTTGAGTTATAGCTAGCAAAACTTTCTTAGGGATAAGAAAAATGATTGCAGCTAAATTTTCGCTGAAAACAGCTGCAAAATATTTAAAATGAGACAAATTTTCGCATGCTTATAACGCATATCATTAAGTTGACTAGCAGTAGCAGTATTTATATAGGCAAGGGTATCGTCAGAAAATACTGCAGCACTAAAGTGCAAAAAAAAAAATTATGTGATGCTTTTTGCTGTATACACACTAAAGTAATGAGTTAGTAATGAGCACTTACAGGCAAATCAATTAAAGTTAAGTGGAGATATTCAGAGTAGTAATTTTACATTTAGTTTTAAAATAAAAAAAAATGCCAGGAACAGGCTTCAAAACCTTTAATTTTAAGCAATTCAACACACACACGGAAAGAAATTATAAATATATTAGTAGGTAAAATTAATATTTTTTTAAATACTCAAAAAAGCTTTTTAGCTTATTGCCCTGCCACTTGAGTTATAGCTAGCAAAACTTTTTTAACGATAAGAAAAATGTTTGGGGCAAAATTTCCGCTGAATACAGCTGCAAAATAGTTCAAATGACACCAATATTCATATGCTTACAAACTCAGTATATATCCTTTGACCATTATATCACAGTTGACCAGCAATAGCAATTTTTTTAAAGGCAAGTGTTCGTCAGAAAATACTGCAGCACTAAAGAGCAAAAATACAATTTTTTTGATGCCTTTTTAAGTATTAACTATCTGATAAATTAGAGGAAAGTAGGAAATAATGAAAAAATGCAAAACTTTGATGATGTTTTTAATTTGCTTCTGTATTCTAGAGGTTTGAGTTGGCAATGCGTAATGCCGCTAGCTGCAATATGAGACTGTCAGCAGAAGCCACAGCGTTTGTTGCAGCAGCAACTTAAGTTTGCCCAACTTTTGCTTAAGTCAAAGTTCGAAAAAGTGGTTAATTTTTATTAAACAACAACAAAGTGCTTAAAACAAAAATAAAAACGTATAAATGCAGACCAGAAACTTTTAATTAGCTTGTAAATAACATGAAATACGGTTTCGAAATAAACAACTCGGAACGCTGCACTTAAGTTTGTGTGCAACACTTTGCTGTTTCTGCTGCTGCTACTGCTGTTGTTGCTTTCAAGTGCTGTTTGCTGCAGTCAAGCCATTAAATGAATGCATACCCACAAATGCAGTAACAATTACGAATTCTTAATAATAACAAAAACTTAACATTAAACATTTTATTTGATTTTCAATTAATTGGATTTTACTTTCTTTTTTCTGCTTTTTTTTTTTTTGTTTTCTTTATTTTTTTGCACAGCACAGCAAATAATTGCAAATTATTGCAAAAACAATAAATTAGTAGAAAACATCACAAATTTTATGGCTTCTCGTAAACATGTAGACCGATTTGAGCGATTTACAACAGCTGATCAGTCGATGAGTGTTGCTCATACGCCCCGCTGTGCTAATGAAATAGAAAATCACGTAATCAGTTCATAAAACGCTCGTTTTGTTACTACTTAAAATTTATGAATTAATTAAAGAACTTATTCAATAATTTAAAGGCCTGAGCAAATTATTTGAAAATTAACATTTTTATATATTATTTTAAATGTTTCTGCATTCAAATTTTCCAATGAATTTAACCCTTTACTCGGTTTTGGTAATTTGGCTTTAGTTTTTTTACAGTCGTAGACACATAAATAGCACAAAAAGACACCGAGAAAAAAACCAATAGGTAAATCACCTAAGTCGGGTTGGGTTAAGAGAATTGTATGGGAATTATAAACCTATGATTATTCACCTAAGCAATTTATTGTTTAATACATTGCTTTGAAAGCACATACTTCGGTACCTTGCCAAAAAAAAAATTTTTGATTCACCTAAGCCCAAAATCCAAAAATACAAAACTAAAAACCAACTAGCATGGATGGCTTAAGCAAAGTTTTGAGCTATTTTCTGCAAAAAAAAAAGACAAAACACAGCTGCGTCATTAGGCACACGAGAGAAGGATAGATTTGATAATTTAATGGTTTTTTTTGTAATAAAAGCACTTTTAAATTCAAAAATAACATAAAGTAAATTAAAAACCACACGTTAATATTCACATCAGTAAAATTTATTACATTTCATCAAAAAAAAGAAAAGAAAAAAAACATTTCTTTGCCCGCCGGGCGGAATCGAACCCTGGAACTTTTGGTACCAGTCCATTGCTCTACCAACTGATCCAAGCACTTTTGCTGCTGTTTGCTGACATAACTGCAGGTACGTTAATGCACCAAAGCAATTTATTGTTTAATACATTGCTTTGAAAGCACATACTTCGATACCCTGCCTAAAAAAAAATTGATTCACATATGTTAACAGATGCTGTAGTGACAGATGCAGTAGTCGCAGTATTCTGTTGATAGCTGCAGCATAGCTTCACTTGTAATTAATATTGAATAAATCACTCAGCGCAACGAAGGAGATTGGCTCAATGCGTAGCGTATTGTCTTCATACACAGTGGTATCGGGTTGGTGTGGGTTCGAATCTCAACGGCATGCGAAGGTAAAATTTTAGTATTTAATATTTAATTTCATTTAATGTTCTTGTTATAATATACGTCAAGCAGCAAGAAAAGCCGAGAAGTCATTAATTTCCAAAAAAGAAACGGTATTGATAAAAAAAAAATTTCTGTTGTTGCCGATTTTAGTCAAGCAAATCACAGAACGAGAGGCGGCAGCTTAAAAAAAAAGAAAAATAAAAAAACGTAAAAAAGTTATATTTTTGAAATTCCATTTTTTTTTTTTATAGTAGTGTATAAAAAATTACCAAATACTGGGTTAATCTATCACGCAATAAAAATTGGCACGTCAGCATGTAAAACTTAGGCGTTTTGATAAAGTACTTGGGTGGCTGAAAACTGTCAAAGCCATTTTATAAATTATACTAGATTTTTGTTCAATTTAACTTAACCTTTTTTGTCGGTGTACATGTAAGTTGTTTTACAAAAATCTGAAATTGTTCCTTAGCTGATTTGGACATATAAATGGTACAATATATATTCTGGGTGGAAATAATAGAGATTCTTAGTGAATTTTAATAACTTGACAATGGGTTTACAAATAAGCGTACCCTGACACGTCCAAAACAGCCTGACATATTCGCCCCGTACTTTCCACAAGCTTATGTACACTATCCTTCGAAATAGAGTAGCAAGCCTACTAAATTTCACCCCAGAAGTCATCTAAATTTTTGAAATTATGATTGCTTATGCTGACGTTCACATCACTTCACAATTAAGGTCTGGAGTGTGTATGTATGTATAGTGTTCTCATACATGTACAGTGAACTCGGGGTGGCGTGAACATAGCATCCCGCCCGTCTGAACGGTCTCTTTTTTATATTGACTACTCTATAGCGTGAAAGTTTGAAAAGCTGTGCAACATTAACATTCGTATTCGCAAAAGCAACGTTTAAAATGAATAAAATAATAAAAAAAAATTGGTAAAAAATCTTGTTTTTGACGATTTTGTACCAATTTGTACCAAAGGTTCAAGAAATTTTTTCTGTACAACACTTAAAAAGAGTTAAATGTGTATAAGATTTGAATAAAACTGTGTTTTATACGGTAACATGTCAATCTTGATTGTATAAAAATATGTGGGTTTTGTGAACAGACAGTGCAAAAATTAGTTCACGTTACCCCGAGTCCACTGTATCTGATGGCAAGAGGTAACTTAGATTTGTAAGAGATATCTAAAGTTTCGTCAAATATAATTCCATAAAATATTGCTTTTTGGATTCAAGATATTATAGTTCAAACAATTTTTGCCCACAGCAATCAATGAGTTCATTTTGTGTTGTTTTACTGATATATGTTGAAAGAACGGATGAACTCTCTAATCGATCAAGTAATTGAATATCTCCACTCAGAATCCTTAACTTCAAAAAAGAGCTCTAAAGATTCTTTCGTTTATTGGACTACCAAGATTATCAAGATTAAATTGTTCATCATAACGATGTTCTCGCAGCGGCATATTTTGACGACCAACAAACAAAATAGTTTCTACTATTGGTATCAGTCTCATACAATTTTCCTTGATATTCTCCTTGATATTTTTATTGTGTAAAGAATAGGGATATCTATGGGGTCTTGGCGGAGTTCAATGATTTAATAGCAGCAACTTTTTTGCGATATCAGCGCGGTAGAACATGTCGAACATGTCGGCATGGCATGTCCAACGACGTTTGCCGTTGCCCAGGGAACACCACGTGGAGGTTTGAGTCGACTTGAGACAATTTCGACATGGATAATGCTGGCCTCGCCAGGTTGAGGCGGTCAGACACGTTGCCATGTGAAGGTTCGCCCCCTGTTCCCCCTGTTGCCAAAGTTACTCCGAGTGAGAAATATATGTTTTTCGATTTGTTATAATTTTGTTTGTGATCGAAATGCTAGAAAAGGGAACTTTAAGTATTTTTAAGAAATGTAAAGTTCTAACAGTTATAACTTTTTCCCGGATTTAAGTTTTTGAAGTAGAAACTTCTTTAGGCGCGTTGATCACTTTTTGGTAGCAAGCAAAGCTATAGATTTGCGATATCATCACGCTGTTAGCGACATCATCACGCTGTTAGCGATATCATCACGCTGTTAGCGTAACAGAAATTTTTGCTGTACAGCATTCCCTTTGAGGAATTACCTAGCATCGACCAAGTCACAGACAGAAGCAATTACCGATTACCAGGCCGATTACCAACTGATTACCGAACCAATTAACGATTACCGAAGCGATTCCAACCCATTACCGAACCAATAACCGATTACCGAAGCTATTACCAACCGATTACCGAACCAATTACCAACTATCGCAGCGATTACCAACCGATTGCCGAAGCGATTACCAACCCATTACCGATTACCGAAGCGATTAAGAACCAATTAATGATTACTGAAGCGATTGCCAATTACAGAAGCGACTACCAACCGATTACTAACCGATTACCAACTAATCACCGATTACCAAAGCGATAACCAACCAATTATCGACTACCGAAGCGAATACCAACCCATTACCAAGCGATTACCAAACCAATTACCAACCGGTTCCCAATTGTTAATTCCCGACTATCTAAGCGATTACCAACGTATAACCGAAAATATTACCTACCCATTACCGAATATCGAAGCGATTACCAACCGATTACCATTTACCGAAGCGATTACCAACCGATTACCAATAACCGAAGCGATTACCAACAAATTACTGAAGCTATTACCAACCCGACACTGATTACCGAAGCGATTACCCATTACCAAAGCGATTACCAACCGAATGCTAGAGCGATTATCAACTGATTACCGAAGCTATTACTAATAACAGAAGCGATTGCCATCCGACTGCGAATTACAGTAGTGATTTTTTTTTAGACTTAACCAGCGCTCAGGGGATGCCCCCTATAAATGCGAAAGCATTGTGTTGATTCGGAAGAAGGGTGATAGTTAGTTGGAGAGTGGAAAGATGGAAACCAATTACCAATTATCGAAGCGATTACCAACCCATTACCGACTACCGAAGAGATTGCCAACCGATTAATGAGGCAATTACCGAAGCGATTAATATTTACCGAACCAACTACCGATTACCAAAGTGATTATCAAAGCGAATACCAATCGATTACCGAAGCGATTACTAACCGCTTACCGAAGCGATAGCAGACCGATTACCAATTACAGAAGTAATTACCAACCGACTACTGATTACCTAAGCAATTACCAACCGATCACTGATTACCGTAGAGATTACCAACCGATTACCAACCGATTACCAAATACCGAAGCTATTACTTACTGATTACCAAGCCAATTACCTACCCAGTTACCGATTACCCAGCCAAAGTAATTCTGTCACAAATATATTACCTATAAACATTAAAATATAGCAGTTTATGCATTCAATAACGCATAAATTGATAAAAAGAGTTCAAAAAGTTGAAAGCGTCTGATTTGCAGACCTAGCTACTTCAAAAATTCATAACAGCTATTTTATTTCAAAGCTTTAAGTTTTCAATTCGGTTTGCAATCCCCCCACTGCCTCCTTTTCTTATTTTTTTTTTTTTTTTTGCATAAAATACCTCAATTATGCTTAAACCATCCACGTTATTGTTTTTAAAAATTTTGTATTTTTGGATTTTTGTGGCTTTTTTTTCGTAAAAATACTCAAACTCGAAATTCTTAAATAGGCACACTTCAAGCAAACGAATTCTTAACGACCGGCTATTCAACATAATTACACAATTTTCGCATCTGTATTAGGTATAGTTTAAAAAAATATTCCCACAGCGTTTCATTTAAATTTTTCAAATTTAATCCTTTTCGATTTTTTTTTAATACAACAAGAACAAAAAGGAGTTTTTTTCGAAAAGTAAAAACTCGCAACTCTGGTAGTTTTCGTCCAATTTTAATTTTTAATAGCTAATTTTAAAGAAAAATTAAGAAACAAATTAGCTGTTTGCCAGCTTTTTGAAAATTTGCACTTATACAAAATTTATTTGAGTTTTTCCAAAAAATTACAACTTTTCTCCCATATCACGAGGTACTGACATGTGTCGATGTAAGTCGGCGCGGGTTCCCATGGTCCTAGGTACACCAAATTTTTTTAAAATTTATTTCAACATCATACGAAAAAATTAAGAGGGTAAAAAAAGTTCCACTTGTTTGTAACACCTTCACTAGCATGTTGGAAATCATGAGTACAAGAACTGGTTGAACTTAGTCGATTTCATATGTAAGCTGATGATGTATTACATCTAAAAATATTTTTTTTGAAATATTTTAAGCACTTACTTTGGTTCGATATACACTGGAAAAATTCATACGTCAATGTTCAATGCCAGAGTACGACTACCTGTAAATATAAAAAAAAAAAAGTCTAATTCAAATAGTTAAATAGTGCAGTTAAAAATATGTTGAATAGATATTTCGTATCAATATCAATGGACAATTTTAATTTCTATTTTAGTCGATATTTTCATATTACAAATTTTGTTTATATTTTCAAATATCAGATTTTGTTATTAAAAGCTTAGATTTTTGTAATGAAAAAAGAAAATCCGAATAAATCACTGTGTACCTTTAGTAAGAAAAACATTTGTAGCCAAGGGATTTTCTTCTTTACAGTAAAGTCTTAAAAGGCAAAACAAAATTTAAATTTAACTGCACGATTTTATGTAGTTATTCGTTGACTAAATCAAAAGTTTTATTTGAATTTCTTTATTGTTTACTATAGCTAGCATTGTTTACTATTGTTGTTATAGATAAAGCATAAAAGTGATTTCATCCTAATTTCTGATTCTACTCATGATATGACTGTGCAGTCTCCTTACAGTCACTTATCACTATGACCATTCCTTCATTAGAACAATTAAACGACAACAACAACTTCAAATATTTATTTACTCTCCGACAGGCAGATGTTTTTTATTTTTTTTTTTGCAAGTGACTGGCATGGAAATCGTTAATTCTGTTATTGAGTTTCATTCTTAACTCAAGGCAATATTTACTTTAAACTAGCTTACATAATCAAAGTTCTAAAATGTTTTGGTTTTTAATGACTTTTCTTAAATAAGCCTTAAGAAGATAAAATAATTCAGCATCTAAATAATGTAGCTTCTTAAGGCTCTGAATAATCTCAATAAAAATAATCGATATAAAATTTTAATACGCAAAAATCAAATTCAATATTGTAAAAATACGCTAAAGTAATATAAATAAAAATAATTATTTATGGGCTTAATTACCAAACAAGTTTCCCTAAGCAACCTATTTTATTTCTTTTATATAGTGTATGACCAAATCAAGAGCACTATTTTTTAATTCCTTAGATCTATTTTGTCGGCAAATGCTATAAAAATTGCTCAAAACTCATCTCGGAATATTAGAAGTTAATAAATGTCTTAATTGACTTCAAGAATACCGCTTATTGCTGATTAAGGGGGGCAATAAAAACTATAGAAAAATAAAAAACACAGAAGCAACAAAAAAAAAATAAACAATTTAAACTGAATGAATCAACAGAAAATTAAAATTGTAAACATATCGGCTGTTGTTTGTGTAATTATTATTTTAATTTTAATTGAAATATAAACTAGCGATCATAAAGATTATATGAGCGCACAAGACAAATAATAATAAAAGCAACAACAACAAGCACTTGACCGAATCAGAAAAAAGGGAGAACCAAGTTATGCGTAAGCAAACAAAAGCAAGAGAGCAAACATACGCACTTGTAAGGCATTATATGGAGCCGCTCAAGTTTTGCTCTAGCATGCATTTCTTTCAGTTTCACAATTCTCATTAAATTTTTCGAACTATCGCTCTAAAGGCCTCACCAAAATGAACGAAATAAGTCGAAAGCAAAGTTTGGTAGCAACATTATTGAAATGCATTCAACCGAGCAATTTCGTTTTTACTCGTTACAGAGTGTCTCATCTATTTTGGTCCGGCCTTAACGCTTGACTCCGTAGTTTACTGAGCAGAATAGGATTGACAACTTTATAATTAATAGAGTTTATTTCGATATTTTTTACACCATAAATTAAACTATAACAATACGAATTTTTTGTTAATTTTGTTTTCAGTCAAGCTTAGCACAAGTAAGATGTTCTCGTTGAAATATAAATATAAATGTTTATCATGGTATAATAACAACACAAAAAATCTGTTGGCAGCCTTCTTCAACAAAGCATGAAATGTGTCAACTTCGGCGACTTTTTTACTTAAGCATACTTTTCGATAACTTTTCACTGAAACTCAAACTCGCTTACGCATAACTTGGTTCTGCCTCAACATGCCAGATTTCAACAACAGCAATAATAACAACCACAACAAAAACAACAGATAAGCTCATCCGCTGCATTTTAAGTTACAATAAAAAACATATAAAGTGCAAACGACAGCAGACAAGTGATTCATAAGGTGCAGGCACAGTGGGCCAAGCCGAGTAAATAAAGCAACACTTTTATCACATCGCCCAGTACGCATTGCCAAGGTATATGTTGATAAAAATAAGTAATTTTTAAATTGTTTGAATTAGCAGATTTCTGCAATAATTCTCAAACTGTATTTGAATATTCTTCAGAGCTTCAACAAATGTTTGAACTGTTCTAACAACTGTTCGCAATATTTTAGATTTACTTACTTCAGAATTTTTTTTCTATTCTCCCTATTTTATCGCTATTTCCTATTTTGTTCTAACGTTAGTATATATTTCAGTTAAATCGATTATGTTTCTTTGTTCCTCAAGTTTTCAGTTATATTTTTCAGTATTTGTAGAAGTGTTCAGAGTTTTTTAAACTCTGTTATAGAATTTCAGAGCTTGAGAAACTAGTTCTTCAGTGGTTTCTTAAATGTTGACTTCAATTTTATAGTAATTGTCAAACTTTGTTTATGGAAGTGTCAAATCTTTTTTTGTTTATTGCATTTTTTTATACCTTTCTTTTTAGATTTTCTAGTGATTCTCACAGTTTAAATTTGCACGAATTTTAAACGAATAACAAAGATAAGTTAACAAACTATTTAGTTTGAGTAAATTATTTAGTGCTTGCAGAACTGTTTATCTAGGATATTATAACTTTTTTTGGGAATTCTTTAATACATTTTATGATAACTGCTATAAATACTTACTGAACTCTTTATTCTGGTTTATAGTGCATGTGTTTCTATTATATTGCTATTGATAAACTGTGTTAGTCTTTTTTTCAGCCATTGTCTGCTGTAAACTTAATTTTTACAGAATATGTTTCAATAATAAAAGTAGATATTTCAATATTATTTTGCTTAATTAAATTAATTCTATTTTTCTCCAAATTTTTGGGTACATTTTCAGTGCTTGTCAAACTCTTTTCAGTTTGAGCTTTTCATCAAGCTTTTATGAGAGAAGTGTAAGCAATGCTTGTGTGCTTGCTAATCGATTAGTCTAGTAATTTCCAAAAAAGATTTTCTAAGCGCAATGTATTAATTAGTGTTAGTTTGGTATTTGTTATTTGTTTGCTTCCCGTACTATTTTGGTCGTTACTTTTGTGATTCTAAAACTTTATTTCAATAAACTTTTGTTTCTGGTTTTTCCCAAATTGCTTGAGCTTAAAGATTTATAAATGCTTCTTAAGCTGTTGCGTTCCTTTTTTTAGTCAACTTTTAACTCTTTTTAACTGTTTCTCCAGTTTCTTCTTAATTACATAGATTAATTTTGTAGGACTTGTCTAACTTTAGCTTTAGTGAAGCTCAAACTTTTAAGGTCGATTTCGAAGAGACCTTCAAACTTGCTGTTATTTCAATGTTTTCTAAATAGTTTAAGTGAACTTTCGCTAATTGTCAAGTTTTAAGTCGAGTACTCTGGGTCAATAATTTTTTTGTCGAAACTCAAGCGCTTGTAAGATTTTACAAGTTCTTGATATGATAATCAGTTCTTTTGCAAATTGCTTGGATCCATTCATTTGTGCTTTGCCAACTATTTATTGAATCTTTATTTCTTAACTTTTAAGAATAATTTCCAACAGCGTAAAAGGAGGGTTCAGAAGATACAATAAAAAAAACTTAGCATTACTTCGTGTTTGATCATTCGAATGCACAATACAGCAGACTGTCAGTATGCTATATTGCAATTAAAAAAGTTTGATTTTAAGGCCATCGAAAACAAGCTTTGACAACATACTATATCGTGTGAACGATATACCTCTTATTATGGGTACTATTACAAATTTTTCCAAGCTAGTTCAATAATTTGATAGTAGCTGCAACTACAATTGGACGATTATTCAACTTTGAATACTATATTTTAAGAACTCTTGAATCAATGTTTTAATTTTTGTATATTTCAATATTTCTAATGCTTACAACATTTTTTTTGGATAAATTTCACTGTATACCAAAGGACACTTTATGTGAGTAAGGAACTGAATATTAATCCGACTGTCATCATGTCAAGATTTTTAGAAAACCGGAATTTAAGGTTAAATAGTTTCCCCAACGGAAGTCTCTTTTAAGAGTCGTTACGAAAGGTTGTAGGTTTTTTTTTTTCTGTCCAAGCCAAAGATGTTTTTATAAGTAGGCAAAAAATGTCTTTCATACTTCAACTAACCCCCTTTTTCCATCCATATTATCACGTTTTTAAGCTATAACTTTTGATAATAACATCGTTTTATTATATAAATCATTAAGAAATGTACCATAAAAAGGTAGATAAGGTCACCGAACAACAAAATTACCCCAGCCCAAGCATATTAACGCAATATGACCCCATAGTTTACTTTTTGTTATATTTCACTTATATTTTGTAAACTGTTAAGATACTGACAAAGAATGCTACATACAAATTTTAAAATAACGGTCAATATATATGCAAGGTTATTTTGGTATGAATTTTCCAAATATATAATACTAGCAGGCCACAGTAGTCCGCGGCTTCGCCACGGTCGTTTTTTTTTTTATTAATAAATAGCGTTAACACATTTTTGTTACTCTTTGAATAAGTGTGGAGAGCTAGAGCGCAAAAACTTCATATAAAAAAAAAACACGCTAAAAGCCTTGCGTTTAGAAATGAACAGATTTTGATCGCTCTATAATGTCTTTATCTGCTCTCACTCTCACTATTTTTTGGCAGTTTCTATTGAAAGCAAAAAAAACTTTTGAACGCCTTTCAAGCGATTACCGTGTGGCATCAGTCCCTGAGCCAATGCATATCAAACGAAATAAAAAACATTTTTTCTTTTGATTTGTTTTAATTTGCAGTTTAACAATGCATTTATATGTACCTCTCTTTTCGCAATGCGAGAGGCTCATCTGCTTTTTATGTTCTGCTGTGCTAGCTGAGCAGAAAACGAGAAGAGCAGAGAACAACGTTGAGTTTATTGAAATTCTCGCTACACAAACTCTATTTTTATAACATTACATTTACAACATAACATTTTTATAACATATATAACAGTATAGATAACAGTATAGATATAGATTAAATCCTTCAATGGTTTTCTGAATACAGTGATGTTCGAAAATAATATTTTTTAAAATGCGTAAATATAGTCAATTATTTATATTTAATATTTTTAATAATTTTTAAAAATAGTAATAATAGGGGGGCTGGTGGGAGGGAATTGAAGTGTACAAGAAGTTTTTTACGTACCACTTTTAGTTTCGACTTTACAAGCATATAACTCTTGGGGAAATTATTTGACCCTTAATTCCGATTTTGTCAAAATCCTGACGTGATGGAGAAATTCAGGTAGCCGATTCGTGATAAGGAGCCTTAAATTAGTTTAAAGCCGTTGTGCCTATTTTACTCACATTTGGTGTTGCACTGTGTTATCAAACTACTATATTTATCATACTTAACTCCAATATTGGCTGAGTTCCTAAATGCATTAATGCAAAGCTTCAATGATTTTTTTCAAAGAAAAAGTCACTTTTGGTGATTTTTCATCTGCATCTGTCATTAAAATAATGGCTGTATTATGTAAAACGCAAGCAATCATGTCACATAGATTTTTTTTTGTCTGGCTATAAATTTCATAAGAAAATTTCAACGAGAGAAAGAGAGTTTGTTTTACTGCACATGAAAACGGAATTGCCAGATTAAAATACCCCAAGTGAGGTGATCTCTTGCGTTTTAGAAAATAGGGCCATAAATTGCAAACTCTTAAACTAGGTTCATATCCAGTGTTCATCAGTATATTACTAGAATGTATTTAAAACTCTATTTGCCAACATTGCAGTGATTGTCAAACTACAAATTCAGTACGTTTCTCAATATTTCAGTATCTATACGCATTTCTCGTTCCAGTGTCAAGCTGTTTCTCTTTTATTTTTTTAATTCTATATTAAAGTTTTCACAGTTTCTCAGGAAATACCATCAAGATAAGTCAAAAGACAAAGATATGATTTATTATAAGTTTCAGACATTTATAGGCGACGTCACGATGCTGGAGGTACCGTAAAATATTATACTATTCCGCATCGTTATCAGTGATTATTAACTAAGAATATTTTATGGCACAGAATGATGGTTTTCGCAATTTTCTATATCGTGTTAACCTTATCTTAGTTAAGTTTACAAATTTTTATCTCAAAAACAACAAACTGAAAAAACTATTCTTTAGAGGGACACTTTCAAAATAGATCAACAACTGAAATGAAATATTTTGAAAATTTTTTTTTTTTAATTTTCGTGAAAAATCACAAAATAGTTTATTTCAGAAAAGCAAATAAAGTAATTACATATACTCTGGCAAGTCTACACAAAATTTTGATATAAGTTCACAGAATTTGTGGAGAAAAAACTTAGGAAGTTTAGCAGCAATTTGATTTTCTTCCGCCGCCATTTTTACAAGAAGCTTAAATTAATGTACAAAATTTAGTTATTTTCAATTCACACATTAAGGCCAGAAAGATTGAAAAAACACAAAAAAATGTGAAAACTTGATTAAAAAAAAAAAAAATCACTAACGAACTACATTGTCCAATACGTTAAGACTGTTTTGAATGCAACAGCGTAACCATGGTATACTTTTGAGAGAATATCATGTTGTCCAATTTTTGTTTATGTAGTTATAATCCAAGAGGTCAGAATATTTGTTTTTTCATTTGCACAGAAATTTTATAAAGGCATTATTTGTAACTCAAGTATAAAAATTTTAAAAAATATACCCTTCACGCATGTTGCCAGTTCAAATTCGGAACAATTCCCACGAAAATTACCTTTTTCCCAAAGTACCATAAATTAAATACCACCAAAATTATCATGGTAAAGCTAAACAAAAAACATTCCCACCGCAATTAAAAAATACCACAAAAAATTCCACGATCATTAAAAATTACCACAAAAATACTTTTTAAAAATTAAATAAATCAACAAAAATTTTTAAAAATTTAAAATTAAAAATATCAACAAAACTCCCAAATGCATTTAAAAATCCCAAAAAAAAAATCCCAAACGAATTAAAAAATACCACAAAAGTAACAAAAATTTAAGGGATTTTACATACGTAACTAACGACATAAAATCATGGTGAAAACATAGCGCACAATGGCAATGATTTCATATGAAATTTTTGCTAAACAAATGTGAAAAAATCATTTAATGAAACAAATTCCCAAATTCCCACGGCAATTAAAAAATACCACACTGAATTCCCACGCTAATTAAAAAATACCACGCTGTATGAAAAAATACCATGGGAATTCCCAAAAACAAAAATCCCAAGGGCAATTCAAAATTACCACGAATGGGATTTTTCCCACATAACTGGCAATCTTGCCTTCACGTATACGAAAATGTTGTTCCTAAAAACATTTTCTGTGTAAAAACACTTATGTCTGTACATGAACGTTCATATTTTATACCATATTTTCGAAGATTTTTAATTTTATATCTTATGCCATATCTTCGAAGATTTTTGAGCAAATTTGTTTACAGTAGCTATATATGAGCATTTCCACATGTCAAACGTTACCGACATACACATTTAAAGTGAAAAAAAGCAAAGTAAAACATTTTGCATTTCCTTTCTAGTTTGCATTACAGCTCTTAGGTAGCACTTTAATTAGTGCCAAAGTTTATGGTAGACATAATCCCGGTTAAAAAAAAAAAAAATGCTAAACAAGAAGCAATCGAACGTAACAAAAATATAAGTACTTTTTGTGTACATATATAGAAAGTCAGAATAGTCAGAAAAGTATGTCACAATTTTTTTGTGCAACTAATTTTAGAATCTTATGAAATAATGTTACTTCATAATGTATTTTGTGTGATTCAAATATCTTCTGTGCTTTTTTTTTAATCATGATCTGTCTCGATACGTGACATTTTTTCCATTACGATTAAATTGAATAATTAACTAATTAGCTAATTAAGTAGTTATATAATTAAGAAATTATAAAGCAAATTAAATATATTGTTCTCTCATTGTCTCAATCATTTCATTATTATCTTTAGCCTTCCTTCCATTTTGACTAAAACAAAAACGTTTACGAAACATTTAGTAAACATTTACTTAAAAAAAAAAACTACATTTCGCACACTAAATACAAAACAGTCACAACTCAAAATTTTTAAATTTCTGAAGAAGCAAAAAACTAACTTATTTTTGAAGGACCTCTACACAAAACAATGAGACAAAGCTTTTTTTTTAAATTATAGAGAAAGATGTGTAAAAAATATTAACAATCAAAAGAATCATATTCTTTTTAAAACTACGAATAGTTTTAGATAAAAAAGTAAAAATTTGTTAATTTTGAGTTGTGACTGTTTTGTATTTAGTGTGCGATTTGTATTTGTATTTAAATAAAATTTATGTGTTTTTCTAAGATAGTAAGATTTTATTTCATGGTGAACCTTTCGTCGGAAATGCCCATACACAGTATGTATGAGCGATTCTATCAATTATGCACGCACACAAAAAATAAAAAGTTAGCTGAAGCCGGGAGTTATGGTTTCCATTTATCCGTTTAGCTCCTTCACCAACCAGTTTTTGGTAAAATGAAAAAAAAAAGAATTTAAAAATTTGCCACTTAAATAAAACGGGACTGTGGACTTCGAGATTCCAACTTTTTAGGTGTAAATTCTATGTATGTTCGTCTCTGAGCCTCACTTTCGAGCCTCATACAATCGATTGAGGAATCTAAGCCTCACTCCTGTTGGATTTTATTTTCAATCCAGAATCTGTGTCTGCAACCAGGCACCACCACGTGGTGACGGTGGGCAATGGTATTATACCGGCATATCGGCTTTCGCTCACATAGCAGGAACATGTAGAAGTTTTACGAAGCAGGTGCTCGGAACTGGAAAGAATGAGCAGATTTGAATATTATCAAAACGGTTCTAGGAAAGCAAGCTGGTCTCACAAAATACTCTGGTTTTATCTATCTGTGGGATAGCAGAGAAAGTAAAAACAATTACAAGTTAAGAGATTGGTTACTAAAAAACTCTCTCCACCCAGGAGAAGAGAACGTACTCGATGAACCTTCTGCTACACATCAAACTAGAATTAACGAAACAATTCTTTAAGCACTTCAATAAATCGAGAAAATGTTTCCAATGCTTTGCGAAACAATTCCCAAAACTAAGTGAAGCAAAACTGAAAGAAGGAATTTTGAATGCACCTCAAATACGGAAACTGTTTCGGTAAAAAAAATTTCGTTAAAACTACAAAGAACAATGAGAAAGCTGCGTAAATCAGTTTGCAAAATGATTGCAAAAATTTCTTAGATAACACCTGAAGTGAGAATTACTGGAGAATTGTTGCAGACAAGTAGCTATAATGTTTGATGAGCTTGAAACTATATTTCCTGTTTTTTTTAATCTAGGCTTCTGCCCAGAAAATTAAGGTAACTATAGTGAAGAGCAAGGAAAAAGTTTTCACCAAGGTATAAAGGAAAAGTAAAGGAGATATCAGGGTAGGTAAATTGTGAACATGTTTGCTGATTACTGCCGGATGCTCAAGAGAGATGAAGAAATGTAAAAAAAAGACGCAAAACTCCATTCAAGAGTGCCAGTTATAATTCGGAACAATTCCCACGGAAATTACCTTTTCCTATACTACCATAAATTAAACAAAAAAAAACAACGTAATGGTCAATTTCAGCCCTTGAAAGGACTTTGACCGAGCATCTTTTGATCAATTGTATTATGCGTGGTATGAAATGTTTGAACACAAATGATCGAGAACTGGACCTACAAGTTTTAAGCCGACTCCAAACGGCTTATGTTCTCAAGAAGCTTTTCATGGCAGTTTTACTATCAGAGGTTTGCCATTGTCTGCAGAGATGTGACGGCCGAACAGAAAAATTAATTCAATTAAAAAAACTTTCTGTATCGGGTGGGAGTTGAACCAAGGTTCTCTGGTGTATGGGCCACGCACTCTACCCACTGCGCCACGGCCGCCACGATTACCATGGTCAAGGTAAATTAAAAATGGCAATTAAAAGATACCACAAAAAATCCCATGATCATTAAAAATTAACACAAAAATACCACTTTTTTTTTTTAAATGCCACCAGAAATCCGATATGCATTAAAAAATTCCAAAAAATCCAATACGCTTTAAAAAATACCAATATAAATCCCACAATAAATAGAAATTTTCGGTAAATCTGAAGATGTTTAAAAAACGCTTTGTAATCAGGGATAGAAAACGTACAAAGGTCTTAACACTTCGGTTACTCCAACTGTTTGAAACTAAAAAAAAAAAACCGAAGATATAATAGTGGTATTCAATGAACGCCGCATTTGTTATGCTAATAGCGTAAGAGCGATATATTTACAGAAACATATTTTGCACCAACAAAAATTTAAGGGATTTTACATATGTAACTTACGACATACAATCGAGATGTAAACAGAGCGTTTAATGCCAATGATTCACATATAAAGTTTTTTCTTAATAAATGTGAAAAAATTCATTTGAAAAAAAAAAATTCCCAAACTCCCACTGCAATTAAAAAATGCCACACTGAATTCCCACGCTAATTAAAAAACACGATGGGAACTTCCAAAAAAAAAAATTACCAAGGCCAATTAAACTACCACGGATGGGATTTTTCCACATAACTGGCAATCTTGGCTCCATTAAACAGATCAATTTAAGATAAGAGAGTACGTTATAAATGGAAAATATTACCTCCAGTACACTTTCACTTGAATGTCGTGTGAATCGGCGATTTCCAATCATATGCAAATTTCAGGCTCAGGGGGGAACATTAGAGTTGTCCTAAAAAATTATATTTCGAAATTTACTTCAGACTGCTCGGAAAAACGTAACATTTGGAGTCAGACCGAGTCTCCAAAATTTCATGCTGATCGCCTAGTGCCTTACCCTGCCTAGTTGAGCTAAAAATTTAGATAATGAGAAAATAGGCTAAAATTTCACAAACTTTGAGTTTTTCATAATTTTTTAATTTTTTTTTTTATACATAATTGCCTTTCCAACAAGCTAAAAAAGTTCAAAATCGGTTGAGACTTGAGGTTCCTTCGGAATATTAAAATTTTCGTTGACAGCAGATATGAGCAAAATAATACCAAAAAAATTTGTTGTTTTTATTTATTCAGAATAATGTACAACATAAATAAAAACTATTATAACTTAACTAAAATAAGAAAACTATCTATGAATTCCTTTTTAGTCCAGTCAAATAAGACAATGAAGGTTAATAAAATTCCCATAAAGCTAAAAATTGGTATGAATGTTCAGAATACTATTATAAATGAATTGTGAAAAGTCGCTATTGATCCCTTTTGTACAAAAAATTTTATTGTTGGTAAAAGATTGCAAAAATCGTTTTTTTTTGCGTTTTCCAGTGATTAAAATAATTTTTTTCAATTGTTTGAACCGCTATATTATGAAAATGGCGATACTTACGAAAAAAGTGATTAGACATTTTCTTGTAGAAAGTTGGATGGTCTACAATTTGTTGAAACTATTTTTGCTATAAAACTCACCGTTTAGCTGAACAACGCGAAAAACCCATTTTTGCAAACTTTTACCATCAATAAAATTTTTTGCACAAGGGGGATCGATGGGACTTCACATTTCATTAGCAATAGTATTCTGAACATTTGTACCAGTTTCAAGCTCTATGGGAATTTTTGTAACCTTGCGCCTATTTTAAGAACTAAATTGACTGGACTATTTATAGAATGTCATCTCATTGGATTCTATTTTCAATTCAGAAGATCAGATTCAGTTATGAAATCACTTAATTCTCTTTGAACGATATTTCTTGTTCGACAATCTTTGTAATCTTCGTCTTCAACGTGCAATGCCGCTAACATTTTCTTCACTGTTTCTAATGGCACTTGTTGCTCAAAGAATGTAAATGCAGTCGGGTCTTCTGATAGAAATTACAAATGTCTTCAGAGTTTATCAACGAAAGCAGCAGAAACTTTTGGTTTGGTTTATTAACTATTTCTTTAATGAGAGTTACGTCTTGCATCGGGACTTCGGACCAATGCGGACCAAGACGATGCATATTTCATGCAAGCCATCTAGTTATTTTCTTACCATTTGGAATTGGTTTCGAAAAAGGAACATTTTTTTTTTTTAATGAGCAAAATGCCTTGGCTATATAGCAAGCATGCGAAATTGCTCCAAGAGTACGAAGCTTGTAATCACCACTGCCTAGGAAAAGAATTGCCAGTTCCAAGAGATCTTTGTAGTTTAAACGACAGACTTAAACGCAGATTTAAACGAAATAAATCTTTCAATTCTTTGAATTACTCAAGACTTATCCTTTCATCGTTCATTCCTGACTCGTACTTGGTAACATCTATATTTTTCCATTGTTTGCCAAAACGATCAAACGCCGTTATTACAGGTGCAGATGATATTGCAAAAAAAGCTTCAAGAATTGCTCGAAGCATAAGTTCGCGTACATGTCTTCGGCATGGAAACTTCAACATTGAGTGAACAAGAAATTCTTCAAGGCGGACTACTGATCCATTTAAGTTCCAGTATTGGAAGAGGTTGTGTGAAAACAAACCATTGTAGTAAGAAGTACAATTTTCCATTTGTCCAAAAGTCTGAACACAGCCTCTACAACTGATTCTCCAGAACTGTATTTAATTATAGATATTCCCAATAATTAATCATTTCTATCGGTAGTGAGAACAAAATCCTATCTGATATGCTTTCCTCTACCAGTTAATTCTGGTAAAATTTTAAAATCCCAATGTATAACGAATGTTTGAGGAACCCAGTTAAAGGTAAATTGCGAAAATGTTCAAATACAATTACTACCTTGTACATCTACACTACATTATATTGTGAATAAAATAACCAAAAATTAGGTTTCAATTATGTTGCAGTTGAGTTTATAATGAGAATAATGTTAAAACTGCTTTGAAATGACGCTTACGACTGAAATTCATCGCTTGTAAAGTTCACTTGATTGAGGCTAATGATCATGGCATCTCCATCAAATTCAATTGGACAGAGTTTTGTTATATCTCGAGCAAATTTGTCCTTGGAATGGTAATTATGTACACTTTACGATGAAAATATTTCCAACAAACTTAATGAATGCCTAGTATTTGTATTTTGTATTTTGTATTTATTTTAACATAAAATTAGTGCAGTAAGATACAAAAAGATCTTTCATTATCACAACAGATAAGAATATATAACCAACCTAGTGCCCGAAAAATGGCCAAAAACTCAAAAATAGTCAAATTTTGGTCTATTTTCCCATTATCTCAACTTTAATCCCAACTAGGCAGGGTAAGGCACTACGCTACTATCAGCATGAAAATTTTGGGAACTCGGTCTGACGCCAAATGTCACGTTTTTCCGAAAAGTATGAATTAAAATTCGAAAAAATTCCGGCTTCATACAACTGGAGGACAGTTGTGTCAGAATCACTACGAAAAGTGCAAGTTCCGAGTCCAGTTTTACCAGAATGGCATGTGTTTAAAGTGTCTCCATGTCCCATGCAATTATGACCTATTTTTGCATTTTAGCGAAAACTTGTTGTCAGCGCATCAAAATATATACTATATTTTGTATAGATTACTACCACAACTCTCAGGTTTAGCTAAATTTTTTTTGTGTGGCTGTGTTATCGGAGTTCACCATATGGGATCTCTTTTTAATTTTCTAAGTTGAAGATAGTGGTAAAAAATAAGTAAAAAAAATTTTTTTTACTTCTTTTACTATAGCTATTATTTATTTTGGTACTTCTTTAATAAAACGTGTCAATCATAATTCCTTTCATGGTTTGTTTTTAGACTGTAAATATGTTTTAATATAAAAAAACACGCCTTTTCAAAAAATAGTTTCTAACTCAGTACTCTTGAGGAACGCCCTTAAGAGCAAGCTTAAAAAATAAAATCTTATTTTTAAGCCCTAGCCTTCATTTTGAAAATAGTTTTCATATTTTTTTCCTTTTATTTTTTTTTTTTTTGTGGAAAGCTGAGAAAATTCTACATGGTTTGCTTAAATTTTCAAGGTGGTTAGCACAGCCAGAATAAATACACAGCACTGCAGCCAATGATATTGTTGTTTTTGTTGGTCTTGTGATTACATTCACACTATAGCAAACATGGCGTCATCAAAGGCGTTGACAAAATGTTCTGTACATATCTTGATGATGATGATTTTAATGATGAATGTAATGATGAATGTATTGATGATGACAATTTGGACACACACTTTGTATTCACCAATCAAGCTTTGTGGAACGTGCCACTCAATTGAACGGCAATCAATCAACAAAACGGTTATTCAATCAGTTAATAACTTTCAATTGCTGTTTGTTGTGTTTTTGATTACATTTAATTATTATTTCAGTTCATTGCAATGTCTATTCTTGCATCATTGTAGTAGTAATTAAATTAATTTTATTACTATCCATGATTTCCGCAGCTGTTTGTGCAAAAATCAATGATATTTTTAAGAATTTACATTCAATACCTGAACGACATAAAAATATTTAAAATTGAAAATAATTCCTATGGCAATAGTTCATTTTTTTAATTATTTAATTCCAAGCAGCAATTATAAATAAATGTTTTAATTTTAGCTTGATATGAACTGAGTTTATAATTTTAGGTTATTACAAATTAGGTTATTACTCATTACAACTACGTTTAACATGTTTCAAGACTTTGCCACTGATTACAAAAATATGTTGAGTGCTTAAAATGAATACATAATTAAAATTGAATCAACTGAACTGAAAACTATCTCAAAAAAACTAAAAAACTTTGAAACTATGAGTCTCAAAAAAATATTAATCCTTACAAAAATCATCATAACTTTAGCCTGGCTCACGTCATGTTCAACTTAAACATTTCTGGTATTCTACCAAATCATCCTAGAGCGTTGGTGAAACAAAAACTTCAGCCAACTAACGTTGAAAGCTTTTTGAATCTGTACTTGTTATTCAGGAAATTTCTGGTCAACATGTCCGATCATATGGAACAATTGAAAATACGAAGCACAACAGAGTAGTTCAAAGTCATTAATGCCATCGAAAGCCAAAAGGCATCCATCATTGGCGTCAGAGCTTACATAATAATCTCGAAAATAGGTTGAAGTATACGAGCAATGCTGTTTAGCTGAGCCGCACAGTGCTTCGTTCCTTGGACAAAAATCAAAAAGTGCATGGAGAAGAAACTCAACATATTTGATATTATGTTAAAGGAATTTATTTTAATAAGTCCTTTTAATAACAATAACATTTTTAACAATTAAACCATTTTTGTGGGTGCTGCAATACTTCAAACTCGAAAAATGGTTTGCTTAAATGATCATATGCACAGTATGCGTTCGTAAGTAGTTACTAAAAAAATTCCCAAAAATATTTTTCAAAAGGTAAAAAAGCAGAAAAAATATGCTTTGCATTTGATTGGAAAAAATAAAAAACAAAAATGTTATTTATCGCTAAACAGAAAAATGTTTTTTCTGCAAAATATAAAAAGTTTGAACATTTCTAATGGTCAATAAAAAAAAATCTCTCAAAATTGCCCAAGAAGTATATACAGGGCCATTAAATATATATGCTTTAACTCTTTCAAACACTTAAAATATACTCCGCTTTTTTAATATATTGACTATTTAATAATGCTCTATCAGGCGATTTTTTCTCCACATCAGAATTAAATTAGGCCTAAAATTACGCAATAATTTTCAAATAAGTGAATTTCCAGCATTTTGTTATGTTATCACTTTTTTGAACAAATCTATAGCTATATTTTTTTAATATTTTGGTCGAGTTTCGTTAAGATCGGTCAACTGTTGTATGTATTTTCCATACAAAATCATGCAAAAAATTAATATAGGCCCTGGGGAAGTGCCCTTAGGGTCTAATCGAAGATCGATTAATTTTGATATGAACCTCAAATACAAAATCATGTGAAAAATTAATATAGGTCCAAGAGAGGTACCCCCCATAGCATCCAACCGATTTCAACCATTTTCAACTTTTGTTAAATTCGGCCAAGCTTTATTTGTACCTCCCATACAAAATCATGTAAAAAATTAATATAAGTCCAAGGTAGGTACCCCAAGGGACTGACCAATTTTAACAATTTTTGAATTTTTCTTAATTAGCTTAAACTTAAGAAGTATACAAAATATCATTATCATAAAAGCACTAATTCTATTTTTGTCACTTGCTTGTATGGAGTCGATGCACTGTGAGTCGTGTAGAAATATTTCCTTGCAATACAACAACGACTAGCAGCAAACAAAGTTAGTTGACTGACGCGTAAGTACCCTATAGGAACAAACTAACTTGTTTTTAAAAACAACTATTTAAAAAACAGTGGTTTAAAATAAACCAGTATATGAACTACTTTGAATTCTATTAAGGCGGCATCCACTTCAATTCTTAATAGTTTTTATTGCATTATATATAAAGTAATTGAAATACTACTTGAAAACAAGTGATTGATAAACTACTTTGAATCATATTAAGGCGGCAACTACTCTGATTTTGACATGTTTTAATTGCAAATTTTTATTAGATTACAAGTTTATATATATTTAACCATGTTATTTAATCAAATATTATTAACTTTGGGCCATCCGTAATAGTTGTCAAGTGATTTATTTTAAAGTAGTTAAAGAATAATTTAAATTTAACTAATTTAGCAAGTAGTTAAAAATATATGCAGACGAAAGTCAATTGACTTATTTAGCGGACATCACCATACAAAATATATTAGTTCGTTCTATGGAAAAAAGTCAGAATTTCAACTAGTTGTGATTGACAAAAAACTACTTTATCAACTACTTTTAAATTAGTTGATTTTCCTACAGGGTAACCAGAAATCATTGATGCATAGAAATACAACAGCGTGCGCATAATAGATGTCAGCAGCACTGAAATCCAAGTCTAACATATCCAGCGTCAATAAAAAACTTTTTTATCAAAAATATTTTAAAGTCCTCTACTTGCTACATTCTTCATAAATACAACATTTTAAAATACTGTTTTACTACTTCAGCTTTTGCACCAATTGCAAAACATTCAAATGCATCTACCATGAAAGAGTTTAGACCCATTAGTATTTTGTCCTCGTTATCTAAAATTTGTGAATCATTTATGGCTCAACAAATAAACAAGATTAAAATATCTTTTACCATATCAATCTGGTTTTAGATCTGAACGTAATTGTTTCACAGTTATGCTTAAAGTTTTTGCAGATATTCCTATTACTTATGATGCAGGGCATGTTACTGCCATTGGTCTTTTGAACTTCTTCAAAGCTTTTGATTGTGTCAACCATTCTATATACATATATTAGTTTGGAAGCTCAAACTGATTTTGGGTTTGATAAAAGTGTTCTTAATAAAATTAATTATCAACTATTTTCAAGGGAGAATGCTAAGAATTAAGATAAGCAATGTATTTTCTAAGAATAAGAATATTAAGTCAGGTGTTCTGCAGGGATCGATTCTCGGGCCTTTCTGTTTAGCGTTTTTATAAACGACATCTTTAGCTTTTGTGAAGATTTAATAATGCATGCATATGTAGACGATATTCAGCTTTATTTTTCTAATTGCGTTGGACTACTTAAAAATTGATGTTGCAAGCTTCACACTAGAACTACAAACCGGAGTAGATATCTACCAGAGACAAACTTCGAACTACGTTTCTAAGTTAGTCAGTGGGATTATTGACTGACGGCCTATACCATAATTAAGTTCAAAGTTCTAACAATATGACGAGGTTTCGAGACGCTTCAGTTTCTTGTTTACTGTGATGGAGTTATTAAAGTTATTATGAAGTTATTAAAAACTTTTTATATACTGATATTATCTTAGAGAAACATTTAAATTTTATTGATTTAGGCAATTTCAATATTAACTCATTTACCAGTATAAACAAATCGTCTTCACTGTCTTCACAAATGTAAGTTTCTTTTTAGTAAATTTTTAATAGTTAAATGTTTTAGTTAGTATTCAATTTGTTTTTTAATTATTATGTTATATAATTACATAAATACTTAAATATCGAATTACTCAATTACACAATTGAATAACAATGGAAATTTGAGTTTTGTAACGCCAATAAATTCACGTCAGGCGACTAGACCTAATAACAAAAAAACGGGAAAAGGTTTTTAAGTTTGATTACTTGATATTATTTCAAATCCTTCTAAAAAATGTTTTATACAAAAAGTCTTGCCCAATTCGCAGAGTTTTGCAAATTTTGTAATTCATGTCGAAAACTAATTCCGTTTTTTGGAACGTCACGCCAGAGCATAGTTTTGATTATATCTTAAAATCCTTAAGATCGATTGTTGTAATTCTTTTAGTTAATATAGAGCTACTTAATTAATACACAAATATAAAGAATTCTTTTTAAAAATTTCACGTTTTCATTCTTTTTTTCAATATTTTTTCGTACAAATCGTACGTAACGTCAGCTTGGAAATGCCCTTGTCTCCACCAGTAGATGGATGGTAAGTACGTCACTACTGAAGTCTAAACTGGTACTGCTATTACGGGCTGTATGTAATTTATTACATAATGCTCCTAATCAGCAGGGCACTGGGTGATGCTTTGTGTTTGTGAAACAGCTTCCATGTTCGTGTTGCCACACCGAATGCCCCGTATGTTTTACTTGTCTGAAACATAAACGGGTCCGTGTTGTGGTACAACACAAAGTTCTGGTTGTCTGTTTCATGAACTATTACCCTAGGTTTTTGATGACCCAAGTTGATTAAGCCTTACGGCAGGAGCAACTTGTAAATCAAATACTCGTCTGCTTAAAGAAGGTGTTTGGCTCAATGGATAGAGTATAGAACTCCTAATCAGAGGTTGACGGGTTCAAATCCCCACGGCAGGCAAGAAAATGTTTTTTTTTATTTGATATATTAAATTGTCTTGTTGTAAAAAACGCAGAAACAAAGAAACTATATCAAATTCTAAGAAAAATTTGTCAAAAATTTTTCAGATTTCACTCCAAGCAAATCACAGAACAAGGCGTAAAAGCTTCGCTTCAAAAAAATGCACCAGCAGCGGAATCGAACCTAGGTTTTCTCGCTTACAAGGCAACCACGTTAATATAAATTAAGCACACGTATTTCTAATTTTTTTTTTTTTTTTTTTTTGTTTAAAAAATATCTATAAAATATTTTTATTTTTTCTTGATTTTATTAAAAAATACTAAAATACCCAAAACTTATTTTTTTTTCCTCTTTGAAAAGTGAAAATCTCAGTTGTTGGAACCACGCTTTTCCAAAAAAACCAAGAATTAAAAATTGAAAACGATTACATATTTATGCTTTTTATAGCAAATTGATCTTAATTTATGCAAAAAAACCAAAAAATTAAAAAAAAAAATAGTTGTGGGACAAATTGGGTTAACTTATGAGGTTTTCAATAACTAATAACAGCAAGTTAAGCCAAAATCAAATTTTGCTTTTCCTTAAATATACGAAGCGATACGAATACGCAAAAAAACGTGTTGTAAGGTAAATTATTAAATTATCCACGTAAATATTCAAATACAATTTATGCACTGGCGCGGATAATTTAAATATTTCTTGTTTCTCTTAGTATATCCTTCATCCGATTTAAAAAAATTGTGTGAGAATACTTCTATTAATTTAGACCTCCTTCTCACAAAGTTTTATGATACTAGAGCAACTCCTATTTTTGTCCCATTGCCATATGGGCTCGTTATACTGTGCGTACATCTCGCAATTTGTGTATAGGTAACTTCAACACTATTATACTTTAGGCATATATAAAAATAGTACCAATGTTCTTGAAAATGTGAAATTTTTTGTTCAGTTTTCTAACAAAATCTTGTTTATATTTCTGTTTTTTTTTTATGAAAATAAAATTTTTTGTTTAATGTAAATATTTTATACAACTATTATTAAATAATATTCGTATTGATTGTTTTTTTTTTCTTTAAGAAATGTGTTAAAGGAGTGACACTACTGTTATTGGCACGTAGGTGTCATTATTTCTAGGAATGGCTTAACCTCCAACTATCGATCCAACCTTAGTTCTTATACATATTCTAATACTTGAAAATAAATACCTTTGAATATTGTCAGTACTTAAAAAAGCTTTGAGAAAAGATTATAAATGAAGTTAACAAAAAGATAGAGCAAAAGAAACATTAACAGTGTAGTGTGCTATAAAAATTAAGCAAATCAAACTTAAGCACAAATTTTGCCACTTTAGCCCACTGTGCGACAGACACCTTTAATTGACACTTAAACACTTAAATGGCTGACCATTGGCTTCCGTGGCATTCGGTTAAGTTTAGCAACTTTTTGCTGAACTATTTGTGCTAATGTGCAATAATATTTAATTGTTTACAATTAATTCTGGCATTTATTGCTGCAGCTCAATCAGACAGATAACTAGACAGCGTTGCAGCCAATACTGTTTTTGTTGTTGTTGTGGTTGCATTCACACAATAGCAAATAAGGCGTCATCAAAGGTGTTGACAACATGTTCTATACAGATCTTGATGATAATGATTTTAATAATGATTGTAGTGATGTTGATGACAACTTGTACGTGCAATGTGTTCAAATAACTTGTATTCACCACTCAAGTTTCGTAGAACGTGCAACTTAATTGAACGGCAATCAATCAACCAAACGGTAATTCAATCAATTAATAACTTTCAATTGCTGTTTGTTGTGCATTTTATTACATTTAATTATTTTTTCAGTTCATTGCTATATCTACTCTTGTATCATTGTTGAAGTAATTAAATTCATTTTATGACTATCGATGATTTCCGCAGCTGTTTGTGTAAAAATCCATGACATCTTCAATGATTTACATTCAGTACGTGAACGATATAAAAATATTTAAAATTAGAAACCGTTATATTACAATTATAAAGGAACGTTCTAAGTTTAGCTTTACACGAGCTGTTGTGATAGTTTTAGCGTTTAACTCATTATAACTACATTTTACATGTTTCAAGAATTTGGCACTGATTTCAAAAATATGTTGTATATTACAAGATAATGCTTTAAATAAATACCTAATAAAGATTAAAAAAAACATTACTGAAACATATGAATACATAGTTTCAATGAGTATTAAATAGTCAGCAATAAGTTTCAAAAAAAGTATTAAATTTTCATAATTTAACAACTGGTTTAGATCATGTCCAACTCAAGCTTTTTTGGTATTCTACCAAATCATCCTAGAGCGTTGGTGAAAAAAAAAGCTAACTCACAAACTCTTTCATTTTGTAGCAATTATTCAGGATATTTCCGGTCAACAAAACCGACCATCTGAAATAATTGAAAATACAAACCACAACAAAGTTTTTCAAAGTCATAAATGCCATAGGAAGCCAAAAGGCATCCATCATCGACGTCAATGTAAACATAATACTTTCGAAAATAGGTTGGAGTATACGAATAACGATTTTTAGCCGAGCCGTGTAGAAATATGTTCTTGCAATAAAACAACGAAAAGCAACAAATAAAGTTAGTTCACTGGCGCGTAACCAGCCAGAAATCATTGATGCATAGAAATACAAAAGCAAACGCATAATAGATGTCAGCAGCACTGAAAACCAAGTTTAACATAGTCAGCGTGCTGCATATGAATCAAACGAAATTCCCATCATTAATGAAAAAAAACCAAAAAATCCTTTTTCATCAAAAATATTTCTCTTTATAAACACAGTTTTTGATTATTTAAAATTGTTTTAAGCTCTTTTCATTGAAAACATAAAACAAACTTGAATAAACAGCAAATTTCAGAAATGCAAGCAAAAGCAATCTTAAAAGCAAAAAGTTACGCTATTGTTCCAAAATATCCTGAATGAATTCTTTGAAATACTTGTCATTGCAAACAATGAAAAAGTTTAAAGTGTGTGTAACTAAAGGTTAATGCAATGTTGAGAAATCGATTTGCTTATTGAATTCAAATTTGATTGACTTCAAAACTGTGCTGTTTCTATCAATTTATAAAATATCTGTGGAAAATGGTGAAAGCATCAAAATCCTTTTGAAGTAGTGGGTGAGACATGACTATGAGCTACATAAAAACAACATAAAAATAAAAATGCATAGAAAAGCACCCTAAGGTAAAAATTCGATTTTAAAATATTTCAATTTATTTTGTCAGGAAAATAATTAAATCTAGAGCAAGCAAATTCGCTTGAACTTAAATAGAGTTTATTTGTTTATTGAACTTTAGCTTTGGCATGTTCAAAATACAAATATACCTTTGATATGTAAAAACATGTTTCACCATAATTTTTGCTATTTTTGTTTTGCAAATCAAAATTGTTCAAATGTTTAACAATAACACACTAAATCCAAATTATATGCAACAGTTTTGAAAATAAAATTGGAAACATTGAGTTGAAATTTTAAGTTTGAAAGCATAAAATAATTTTTTAGTACTTTTTTAGTATCTATTATTATAATAATTGTGGAGGCCGTGGCGTAGTGGGTAGAGTGTGTGGCCCATACGCCAGAGAACCCTGGTTCAAATCCCATCTGACTCAGAAATTTTTTTCAATTGAATTCATTTTTCTGTTCGGCCGTCATCTCTATGCAGACAATGGCCAAACATCAGAGAGCAAAATCTGACATGAAAAGCTTCTTGAGAACATAATCCGTACGGAGTCGGCGTAAAGCTTGTAGGTCCAGTTCTCGATGATTTGTGTTCAAACATTTCACAACACGCACAACACAATTGTTCATAAGAAGCTCGGTCAAAGTCCCTTCAAGGGCCAAAGTGGCCTTTTCGTCTTTTTTATATATTTTAATTTTTAGTAAAATCGTCAACATGTTTGCTGAAATCGACTAAATGTTTTTATAATAGTGCAGCATTAGAAACAGTTTTATCCCAAAATAAAGGTAAGGCTTAAATTTATTTACATTTTCAAACAAATTAATCTTATTTCATTCCTTACGACTAAAAAGTCATTTTAAAACTTTTGGACTACTTTTAGCTCCACAATTGTACAAGCTAAGACCCTCTACGTTTACAGTTATGACTGGAATAGCGAATTTGATCGAAATTCTGAGCAGAGGATTAATAAATAGTTAATCCCAGTGAAATTCTAATTGTCTTGGCGATCAGTACAGTTCGTTCAATTGTTTTCTAACAGTACAAAAGAAAAACTTCTTCTCTGCATACACCCTTTCTCTAAAATACAGGACAGGGTGCCGAAGCTAAAATACTCCCCCGCGGCCGTACTAAAGTGTATCAAAAGTCTTTAGACGTCTTTAAAATTTTAATGTATAATCTGCAAAAATATTTGTGTCATACGCCGTTGAGATTCGAGCCCACACCAGCCCATACCACTGGGTACGAAGTCACTACACTACGCATTGAGCCGAACTCCTTCATTACGCGGAGTGATTTATTCAATATTAATTACAACTGAAGCTATGCTGCAGCATAACATAATAATCTATTAAAAGATTTTTGTTGTTTGGCTAACAACAGAATACAGAGACACACTGCATCTGTTAATGCAGCATCTGTTAAAATAGCTGCAGTTATGTCAGCAAGTACTAGTAAGGCTACTTGGATCAGTGGGTAGAGCGATGGGCTGGCATCACAAGATCCAGGTTCGATTCCGCGTGGCGGGCAGAGAAAAAATTTGTTTTTCTTTTCTTTTTGTTGATGAAATGTTATAAAATTTTCGTGTGTTTTTTAGGTTACTTTATGTTATTTTTGAATTTAAAAGTGGTTTTATTAAAAAAAAAAAACCTTAAATTATCAAATCTATTCTTCTCTCATGTGTCTAATAATACAGCTGTGTGTGTTTTTTTTTTTTGCAGAAAATAGCTCAAAACTATGCTTAAGCCATCCATGCTAGTTGTATTTTAATTTTGTATTTTTGGATTTTGGGCTTAGATGAATCATATATTTTTTTTGGCAAGGTATCGAAGTATGTGCTTTCAAAGTAATGTATTAAATAATAAATTGCTTAGGTGAATAAGAACAAGTTTATAATTCCCATACAATTCTCTTTGCCCAAGCCGACTTATTGGTTTTTTCTCGGAGCAGTTCAAGTTATCGTAAAGTGCCAATATATTGATTTTTAAGAAAATATTTTATTATATAAGACAATATTTTAAAATATAAGAAAATATTTTATTTATTTTATTTTATTTTATTTTTACGAAACCCGTCATTAGAAAACTAGTTATTGCAAGGAACCCATATATTATATCCAATATCTTATTTGTGTCATTAGATCAAAATAATACTTTTTTTGAAAACCATTACTCAGATGGATAAATTTTTGAAAAAGCGAATTGAATAGTGGCTTTTTTCAAAATTTAAGAACTTATATATATATATACGTTTTAATTGTTTAACGTATGAAGAAAAGCAGCTTTTAATGAATTCGATCTTAAAAACTAGCATCATATTTGCATATTATTTCTATACTAAAAATTTTTCAAGTCTCTATTAAAAAAACGTTCAAATATTGTTTTGTGAAAATATACATCCAAATGCAAAATGTTTAGTTCCCAATCTTTAACCCTTCAAAACAAGCCTTCAATGAAATCCCAAGAAAAAAACAATTAATCATGAAATTCATTGCTATTGACTTCAATTTAATTTCAGTGGTTGCACAAATGCACTCAAACACACACACTTGCACAATAATATTGCTAATAAATTGCATCTTTGTATGTGTGCAACAATGGCTACAAATTTCAGCTTCTAGCTGCTGAATTGTCACAAATGAAGAAACCAGCTGAAGCAGCAATCCTTGTGTTGCCTCGGGGCAACATTTAATTGGGAAACTCTCGTTGACAAGGAAAAGGAAACAAATGAGCAACGACAAAAACAACAGCAACATTGCAAAAGGAACCACTAGAGCAACAGCAACAGCAGTAATAACAACAACAACAGCAACAACTACAATCACAAGAAATTGCTGAATTGTTGACATGACGATTCAGATACTTCAAGTTTTGAAGCTGATTACATTAATTTGATGGAAGCGAATTGCAACTGCAACAGCAAAATGTCAATGACAACGACTAGCTACGCCAAAATTTACAACAAAATTAACTAAAACGAAAGAACAGTTATTGGCAATTCAATGCAATTTTCTGTAACAACAGCACAGATGTAGCAGAAGCAGTAGCAGCAACAGCCACAAGCAGCTGCATTTCAAATACTAACCCAACTTGTTGGTTTTTTTTTTCTGCACTTCCCAGCAAACACAAGAGAAAAATTCTCCAACGTTTGAGAAATTTAAAATTGTCAAGTTGAATTTCAACATTCCTTATAATTTGAGTTTAAGCATTTTCTAAAACACTATTCTAAATTTTTATTTCTAAATTTGAGGTGGAGTTGAGGGAGATTTGAGAAAATATTCCAAACAAACACAAAAAAAAAGCTTCTGTAACGTTTGAGATATTTATAATTCTCAAGTTGAGCTTCAACATTCTTTATTATTTCGGATTAAGCATTTTCTTAAACACTTTTCTTCAACTTGAGGTGGAGTTGAGGGAGATTTGAGAAAATATGTATAACTTTGTGGCAATACTTATTTGGATTTGCAAAAATTTAAGTTTGGCCAGAACAGTGAATCATATGTTTTATTGTTTGCAAAAAAAAATGTCACGTTGTGAAAATATCTGCATATAACTGCAATTATTTTGTGAGAAATTATTTTAAGAAAGTTATTTTAAATAACTGCATTAATTGCCTTTTATCGTGATTCTTGCTGTGATCCACTAAGCTCTTAATTTTCTACTTGTTTTACGAATGCAATTAGTAAATTACCCTGAATTGCGGTACGAGAATACAAATGATATGAAAGCAGCTTAAAGTTCTTCTAATTTGTGAAGCATACTTTCAGGGAAAGTATGTTCTATTATTCGAAGATAGATCAAAGCTTTTCTAAATACTCAAAGATTTTGTTGTGCTAGTTGTTGTTGCTCTTCTATTTCACAGTCGATCTTAGCTTCAGCAGTTAGCTGATATTAAACTATGACGACATGAAGATTTGTTTCTTTTGAAAACTTAGATTTTTAATTTATTGTGTGTAAACACACACAAATAATCATATTTTCAACGGCCGGGCTCTGACATAGAATTTTATTGTAAATTAATTACGACCTTCTTTCATAAGTTTTTAAGTTATGTGTTTATATAACTCCAATAATTTTTCAATTATTAAAGGTTATATTTTATCGAGCTCAAGGTCAATGTCGCTTTCCGAAGACATTACTAATTTACTAATTGCATTCGTGAAACAAGTAGAAAATTAAGAGCTTAGTGTATCACAGCAAGAATCACGATAAAAGGCTACTGATGAGTTGGTGTAGCGGCCAACGAAACAGCTGTCTAGTCTGATATGTGATTGATACTCTATATAGGGTATTGCTGTTGTTGGTTGTTTTTCCTTCAGTTGTTTTCTTCGGAAAGCGACATTGACCTTGAGCTCGATAAAATATAACCTTTAATAATTGAAAAATTATTGGAGTTATATAAACACATAACTTAAAAACTTATGAAAGAAGGTCGTAATTAATTTACAAATAAATTCATATATTTTTAATTTAATAAAAGAAGGTAATTTAATTATCATTAATTTAATTTATGATAAAATATTGCAAAACGATATATTTTTTTATTTCATGATTTAATATAAATTACAATTTCTTTGCACAGGCACTTCATGTATATATTCCATTTGAGACCAATTGGTGTCAAAATGCCTTTGATATCAAGTTGAGAAATACAAATTTCTCAAGTGGAGAAATACTTTCAAGAATGACGAATGACGAATTTCTCAACTTGATAACTAAGAAAAATCACCACATAAAAAAGTGCCTTTTAAGTTGAGAACACTATTATCCGCGTGTTGAGATGCTGTTGAGAATTAACTTTGGAGATTTGAGTAAGCTATTTTATCTCAAAGGCATCTCAAGTTGATAACTAACAAAAAAGTTTATTTGGTTGTTGTTAATTTGCATTACTCTTCTCTAACTTTCTCTCGCCTAACACACTTTTGAATGTATTGGAAAATATTTCTTTAACTTCCGATGTGTAGTCTGAGAGCTCGAACTTGTTTCAAGTGTTTGCCTTCATCATCATCTGACTTTTTGAAACGTTTACCAAAAAATTCCGTACGCGTCGAACTCATTGCAATGCGCTGTAGCCAAGTGCAGCTCCATGCAGATAACTGGGTCACCAGACGCTGTGCTAGTTGTGCGCCTCATTAAGGAGTGTTACAGTTTTAGTTGTAGTAGGTGCAACTGTTATATGCATTTCGAGCTGCAGCATGTCGAGCTGCATCTAGTTGAACGAAGTTGACTCTCAATTGTTGTTGTTATTATTATTATTGTTGTTGTTGTATAACTAAGGGTGGCTTTCAACATCCAATTTGTTGCAGTCACAGTCAGCCCTGGGCGGTTTTTGTTGAAGTGTTTGGGTGCGTGTAGAGCTACTGTTAGCTGGCCGAATGGATGGCTATGGATGGCTAGTTACTATAATGTTTGCTTCCCCCCGTTTTACGGTGCGTTAGGTAAGCAGCAGCTGGCTTTGCCAAATATTCTCTTAAATTCACAAATGATCTCAATATTTCACGCAGCAGAGTTTAACGAGTTGAAAAACTGTTTATTTCTTTTGTTATAAAAAGCAGCTGTTCGCTGAACTGTGAATGTATTTTTTCAACGGGAAAAAGTTACATTATATACAAATTTATTTCATTTTTTTTTTTTTTTTAATTTTATTGCTTTACAAGCAATTGAGGCGTAAAAGTGGCAGTTGAACGGCTAAAGTTAATATTTGAAGAAATTTGAAACACTTTTGTTTTTCTTCGATCAAATCTGAAGTTGATGATTGTAATCTTTATAAGTTCTGCATTGCTGATTCAGCCGTTGTTATTTTGTGCTTTATTTATGCAATTTTTTTCAATCACTAATTGTCTGAATTTATTGAGCGTTAACTTGACCTTTCAACTCCAATCATTCGACAATGCGAAATCAATGAAGTCAGTTCAAAAATTCCAAAAATATATATTTCTGATAATTTAATATTAACTAATATATTATGTCTGAATATATTTAATGTCGAAGTGAGGCAAATGTCTAAGAAGAAAGTTTAAATGAACATTTATTATGGGTCCCTAGATAAATTAATGAAGCCTCTCTTTTTTAGTTTTAATCTACAGGGCATTTAGCACAATTTAAGCACATAACAGTATAATTTCTGGTAAAATTTAGGGCGAATATTAGAAGCACAAGCTCATAAAACAACCAAATTACAATCTTTTTTTTTCCTTATATGCAAAATAAAAGCAAACATCGGGCACATTGTAGCACATTTTTTTTAACACAGTATTGCACACAGCAAGGATTTTCAGTTTAATTTGTATGACTTATTAAGGACTAAGATAACCTTTGGTAGGTTTACTTTGCTGTATGTTTAAGAAAACTTCGGAAACAATTACGAATGCAAGCGCAAAATCCTCGCATTGAAGGTAAATAAGATGTTGTGAGTATCAAAGTTTTTCTTCACTATTTCAGAAAATCAATTTTACAAAACATTTAACCAAAGGATTTACGGTCTGCAGCCATTTGAAGTTACTCTGGTAACAATTTTACCTAAATGTAGAGAGGAGAATTTAAACTTCCTTGAATAATCCCAGAAACAAATTTCATACAAGGTCTTTGCAAGGACAAAAGGCGTATGAAATAAATTCCTTTAGTTAATAACATATAAAGTTATATATATGCTTCATATAAAGTTTTTATTCAAGACTTATTCAGGAACTCGGAAACTGAAATAAAGTTAGATTTTTATTAAATTGTTTTTAGGTATATTTCTGCATGTACATTTCACTTAATTTTAAAACAGTAACGTTATAAGTTTATATAATTTTTGTAGATCTACCATGGTCACCCAGCGCGTATTGAACTTGAAAACCTTTGTATCGACAACCTCGCATACTATACACTAGTCTATTCAAAAATTTGCTGGATTTCGTTACGTAAAACTTTATTAAACGCTATCATGCAATTATTTCATATAAACACTTCATTTTATAGCCATAAATTGCATTGGTAGCCCTGCGGTCTAAGGAAACAGATTATCAGTCGAAAGTTTCGTGGTTCGACTCAGGGCTGAAACAAGTTTTTTTTTATTTTTTTTTTTATATTATTAAAATAAAAACCGTATAATGACAAGCTTTTTTTGATAGACAGTGTTTTTGTTTTTATTTAATTCAGGAATTTTTAATATTATTTTTGTTTATCTAAAAAAAATGCATGCATGCACCGAGAAAAAAGCTTATGTTGAATTGAAAAAAAACCTAGTATAATTTATAAGATGTTTCGGTAGTTTTCAGCCACCCAAGTACTTTATCAAAAGTTTTATCAAATAAAAAGCCTAAGTTTTACATATTGACTTGCCAATTTTTATTGGGTGATAAATTAACCAAGTATTTGGTAATTTTTTATACACTACTTTAAATAAAAAATTGAATTAAAAAATTATAACTT
This sequence comes from Coremacera marginata, assembly GCA_914767935.1. Taxonomy (NCBI): domain Eukaryota; kingdom Metazoa; phylum Arthropoda; class Insecta; order Diptera; family Sciomyzidae; genus Coremacera; species Coremacera marginata. The sequence goes on along the minus strand of OU612043.1, from coordinate 165,857,377 downwards.
TATTTCGGGTTTTGGTTCTTTTATCCTTTTCTTTTTGGAGCTGCCGCTGCTCGTTCTGCTTGACTGAAATCAGCAACTACACATAATTTTTCTTTTATCGACACCGTTTTTCTTAGAAATTAATGACTTCTCGGCAATAACAAAAACATTAAATTAAATTAAATTAAATATCAAATACAAACATTTTACCTTCGCATGCCGTTGAGATTCGAACCCACAACCAACCGATACCACTGTGTATGAAGATACCACTACACTACGCATTGAGCCAAACTCCTTCATTACGCGGAGTGATTTATTCAATATTAATTACAACTGAAGCTATGATGCAGTTATCAACAGAATACTGCGACATGTTAGCATACTGTAACATTGTTAATATGTTGCAGCTTCTGTTAACATCTGTGAATCATATATTATTTTTTTGGCAGGGTATCGAAGTATGTGCTTTTAAAGCAATGTATTAAACAATAAATTGCTTAGGTGAATTAAAGTAGCTGCAGTTATGTCAGCAAACAGCAGCAAATCTGCTTGGATCAGTTGGCAGAGCGATGGACTGCTACCAAAAATTCCAGGGTTTGATTCCGCACGGCGGGCAAAGAAATGTTTGTTTTCTTTTTTTCATTACTTTTTGTTGATGAAATGTAATAAAATTTACTGGTGTGAATATAAACGTGTATTTTTTAATTTGCTTTATGTTATTTTTGAATTTAAAAGTGGTTGTATTACAAAAAAAACCATTAAATTATAAAATTTATCCTTCTCTTATGCATTTAATGACGCAGTTGTGTTTTTTATTTTTTTTTGCAGAATATTTTTTAATTTTGTATTTTTGGATTTTGGGCTTAGGTGAATCAAATATTTTTTTTTTGCAAGGTATCGAAGTATGTGCTTTCAAAGCAATGTATTAAACAATAAATTACTTAGGTGAAGAAGCATAAGTTTATAATTCCCATACAATTCTCTTTACTCAAGCCGACTTAGGTGATTAAAGTATTGTTTTTTTTTTCGGTGTGAGTAAAAATCTTCTTGAATACTTCGTAAAAATGTCTCTTTATAAGCGTTTTATAAATAATATTCCTTGAATAGAAATCCTCTTAAATACTTAATAAAATATTTCAATAAATAAGGTGTTTTTATTATATTTACATAGAAAATGTAAATTATTTTTATATTTTTGCTAACAAATCTCTGTTTTTAATTTTATTTAAAAATTATTCGTTTCAGTCCTTGAAAGCATTTCGACCGATCTTCTTAGGGGCTGTTCATAAATTACGAAACATGTTTTTTGGCCAATTTTTTACCTCTGTGCTCCCCCTCCTCCCATGATACACTTCGTCACAAAGTCTTTACCTCCCCCCCCCCTCCCTCCCTCCAACGAAACTCTTTCATTTATTAAAATTTTTTGAGTTTTTTTATAACATAGCAGTCACACTTTAGTTCAGCAAAAAATTATTTTTTGAAGCTGCTACACTTGTTGAAGGTGCTTTAATTGCCTTTTATACCATTGCTGGACTTACAAAAGTTTTAGCCGTTTTTAGGGTTTGTGATCCGTTCGTTTTATCAGGTGCATTGATTAAAAATTAAAGGAATATTACAATAAAATTAAATTTTAATAGAGTTTAAAATTTTAAGAACTGAATTCAAAAATGTTTTTGTGACGTAACTCACGAACTCCCTCCCGCCCCCCATGTCACACATCACCAAAAATGTTCGACCCATCATTGTAATCAACTGGCTTAATGGCATCCGGCGTTGTCCGGATGTTCTAACTTAAGAAAAAGTAAAAAATTTCAGTTGAAAATTGGTTTCAAAAAAATTTTTTTTTTTGCATAATTTTGATTTCACCTATTTAAGAAATATAGAATTGTAAATATTTTTAACAATTTAAGTCATATATTTAAGCGAGTAAAACCACAATAAAACTTTTACACAAAATATAAATTGTAGAAAATTCTTCAAATCAAATTTTGTTAAATATTTCTTTAAATAAATTTATTCCTGTTATTTAAAAATACATAAATGTTAAGCCATTTTATTATTATAAAAGCTCTGGAGAGGTTTCCATAAAATTCAGCCTGATAAGAAGTTTTCATAAAAGAGCCGTGTATAGAAGCCCTATGTTGTCCATTCTTATAGTTATGAACTGTTGCCAATATATTTCTCCGGAAACATAAATTTCCTTAAAATTTAAGTCACACTTCTCCAGTGCCTCCCACCTTTTTAGAGAGATTGGTTTTAAACGTTCACAGGGATGTGGAAATGAAATCAGAAGACATTTAAAATCAACGGCAGAAATAAAAAGATTGAATTAATTATCTTATAAGCCGCCAAAAGTTTGTATGGGTGCGCCCCTGGCCATAAGTACATAATTTTTCAGCGTAGCACAAAAATATTAAAAAACCATAATAATATGTTTTTGAAAATAATTTAATACTTAATAATCGTTAATGCTGGTGTAAATTATGGAAACAGTGAATATATTTTATGTTATGTGCAGACGTGATATTTCCAAAACGCAATAAAATTTACTCCAAACCTTTGGTGAAATATCATGAAATTTTAGAAACTAGAAAATTTCATTAGTTTAAATATATACAAACGTTCTTCTGACTGAAAACGTAAGTTTCAACACGATATCAGGTTCGACGCAACAAAAATTGTGTGGCAGTAATGATATGAAGTAAAAATAAGTAAGATAAGCCATTAACAGTAATGATTATTAAGTTTTAAACTATTTTTAAAATATCATAATTTTTTAATAACGTATTGCTTCCCCAAAAAATGATTTTCTTATAGCCTTTGCTGACTGCGGTTTAAATAATCAGGCGATCTTGCCGGTTCCCTCATCTCACCAGCTCATACACCGAGAAAAAAGCTTATGCTTAATTGAAAAAAACCTTTTATAATTAACTAGCTGATCCCGGTGTGCTTCGCTACCCCTATAGTGATAAAATAAAAAGTATTTAGATATTAATAAAAATGTATTTATTTGATTATGAATTAATTATTGCAATGCTTTAGGATATATAATGTTTTTAGTCGGTGTAGAGGTGTAGCTTCTAGAGCAAAGAAAGGGGCGTAACCCACCCTCTATTTACATGGCATATAATCCTTTTTACGAAAACATGAAATATCATCATTCTGTGCCAATTATTGACTGAGATATGAGGATTTTAAGTTTTCGGTTGTGTAGGCGTGGCACCACCCCTTCGTCTGATCAAAATATTATGTAGCCAAGGACTTTTTATTTCGTAACAATGTCCTATTGTGAAAATTTCATGTCGATCGGTCCAGTAGTTTAGAAGATATTACAGTTTTTAATTTTTCCAAAAATGGGCGTGGTCCCACCCGCTTTTTTTTGTGGTACGTATTTCTATTTATGCCAATACTATATGTACCAAATATCATTTCCGTGGGTGAGAAAATGCCGAAGATATGACAATTTTAAGTTTTGGGTTATATGGGCGGGGCCACGGCCTTTCTCCAAGCACAACTTTATATAGCCTAATATTCCTTCCAGAGTCATATTAAGACTCTGTGAAAATTTCAGGAAAATCGGTCCAGTGTTTTGGCCTCCTATAAAGCACAAACAGACATACAGACATACATTCATTTTTATATATATAGATAAGATGGCTTTGGCAGTTTTTAGCCTCTCAAGTACTTCATCAAAACGCTTAAGTTTTACATGTTAACTTGCCATTTTTATTTGGGCGATAAATCAACCAAGTATTTGGTAATTTGTACATTATGTAAAAAAAAATTAATTTCAAATTTATAACTTTTTTCCGAATTTTGGTTTTTTCATTCGTTCTGTAATTTCCTTTGATTGACTGAAATTGGAGACTAGACAATTTTTTTTCTTTTATCTAACACCGTTTAGATAAAAAAACACCGTTCTGAGAATCATAAAAAAGTCATCAACGTTTTTGCCAAAGAATTTTGTGCATATCTCGAGCAAATTTTTGTAATTCATACCTTTACTTAATTGTGAATAAAATCGAAACGCGTAAATCGATTTTCATAATCTATGTCTCATTTTATTCATAGATTATGTGACTTTACGTGAAAGTATTAGGTCTTGACACTTTTTTCCGTTTTGGATTTTTTATGAATTTAAAAAAAAAAAATTTTAATTTTCAGGCAAAAAATATTTTTTTTCTTCATACATTTATTTATAACTGCGAAACTGTTGCTTATGCAGGGAAACGTTATATAACAGACTAAAGGAATTCTTAATTTTTTTAAATTTGTTTCAGCTAAATCGGACAAGTGGTTCTCGAGTTATGTCAAAGAAAAGAGCCTAAAACGTGACAAATTCCCCTATACGATACTTACTAACTTGAAATCGATATTAAATTATTATGGCACGTTACTTGACAAAACGAATGATGCAGAACTTCTTCTTTTTGGGGCTACTTTCACGTGCAGTTCTCAGAATTGAGTCCCAAATCAATGAGCTGAAAAATGTTTTACTGTGTTATCAAATGTATCCTTTTCTGGTGTGTCTAAGGACACACCTGTGCTTTTTTTGTTATTTTTGGGTTTTGGGCTCAGGTGAATCAAATATTTTTTTTTGGCATGGTATCGAAGTATGTGCTTTCAAAGCAATGTATTAAACAATAAATAGCTTAGGTGAATAAGCATAAGTCTATAATTCCCATACAATTTACCCAAGTCGACTTAGGTGATTTAACTAATGCTTTTTTTTCTCGGTGTATATAAAGAAACGCCTCAGCATCTCATGTGTGCTCACGTTTTACGTTAAAATACCGTTAGGATACCTCTATACAATATATGTATACTCTCTTTCTGACAATCGAGCTCGTACAAGTATCTTGTTCTTGCACTTCCATCGAACGTGATTACTATTACATACTCATCTGGCAGTATGGCTCAAGCGCCAGTATAGTCTGGCTGTTTACATATTTTTTTTTTTTTACTATTGAAGTCTTGTGGGAGCAGGTTATGAATTACTATCCCGATGATAATTTTGGTACCGTCTGGCACTTACTTGCAACCATCAAAATAGTTTGGTAATTTTTTTTTTTTACACTTTCACATATGTAAATTACAACATATTAAAAATGTGGCCTTGTGAAATTAGATTAAAAAAAAATTTTTAAATTTTTAAAAATTTAAGAGATGCCTGCCAGACCGATACTTTATTAATATACCGATAATAAAACATAATTTAAAAATTTTCTAGCTTTTTGGGCAACGGATTAGTCGTTATAGCTAGTGAACCATAGCTTTTCTACTATTATCTTTAAATTGACGGCATTTATCACAAGGTAGTGAAAAAATATGTTAAAATAAATCCTTCCAAAAACATTTTTTAAAACTCAAGTATTGTTAAAAAAAAAAACGAAATGGCCATTTCAGCCCTTGAAAGGACTTTGACCGAGCTTCTTATGATCAATTGTGTTGTGTGTGATGTGAAATGTGTGCACACAAATGATCGCGAACTGGACCTACATGTTTTACGCCGACTCCGAACGGCTTATGTTCTCAAGAAGCTTTTCATGGCAGTTTTTACTCTCTGAGGTTTGCCATTGTCTGCAGAGAGGTGACGGCCGAAGAGAAAAATGAGTTCAATAAAAAAACTTTCTGTGTCGGATGGAGGATTCGAACCTGGGTTCTCTGGCGTAAGAGTCACACACTCTACCCACTACGCCACGGCCACCTCAAGTATTGTTAGCAAAAATTAAAACACTTTCTGAATTTTTTTTAGGTTAGTTTCCAAATAAATTCTTCTAGTAAAGTTTGCAGCATAAAGCAATATTAACTTTTTAGATATTTTCTTTGACTTCTGCACTTATTCTCCTAGTTGCTGAACTGTAGTTGTTTGTAAAAGAATATTTATTTTTTATACGCTTTTCTTGCAAATCATAGCATTATTAAACCTTACAAAAATGTCAGAATTTCTGTTCTAAAAAAAATTTTACTTTGCTTAACATTGAAATAACAATTTTGCGCCAAAATCAAAAGAAAGCAAAATAGTAAAAACCATAAAATCAAGACGGAAATAACAACTGAGTCAAAGAAAAAGCTAGCAAGGAAAGCACTAATATTAAGTTCTGTACTATTTCTCGCTTTTATGCCAGCGTTAATGAGAAAACAAAAAAAAAAACTGCTTGGCATTGAGTGTGCAGCATTAACGTTAAGACAGCTTTAAAATTGCCATCCTGCCAAAGGATTAAACGATAAAATGACGAACGCTTAGGAAAACAAGAGAAAGCGAACATAACAGACGATCAGACGAGGCAAGGGAATAGTTAGAAAACTGCTGAAGTAAAAATTGCTTGACAGTCAGTAGCGTATTAAGTGTGGAATATCAACAGTCAGCAGCGAATATTAAACAAAGAAGAGAAGCTGCTACTGACCGATTCTGTGATGAATACTCGTATATGTATTTAAAATTCAAAACCATCATTAGTGAAAAGCGGATACAAACAGCACGCCATGAATTGTGAATGCGATGACGGCAGTGACAACTGCAGCTACAGCAGCAACAAATCAGTGTAAAAATCAGCAACAACTGCAGCAGCGGCAGCTTAAGATGCATTTAAAACAAACAAAGCAATATAACGACCGCGTCAAATGTTGTCATTGTGTGATAACAAGCAAAACATGGTATGCAATACCACAAACAAATACACATAGAAATGCTCATAATGATTACCAAAGCAACCGCTTAAATTCATGCATCATATAAGTAAGTCACTCAAACAGTCGGCAGAATAATGTTGCTGTCTAATGAAGCTCATTCAGCAGCCGCTACTGCTCGCCAATAATTACAATGATTGTTTCGCTTTACTCAAGTGTAAGCGAGTGCAAGTATTTGTGTGTGTGTGCTTGTGTTTCTCATTAACAAATATTCAATTAGGTAGTTTGAATAGTTTGCGCTCACCATGACTGAATCATGCACATACAAGCTGAGTAGAAACCGTTTATGAACATTAATGTGAAAGTATGCGAGCATGTTTCCCCAGTAGGCAATGACAGAGGTCCATCCAAAATCCAACAAGCAGGCCTTCATATGGATTTCGGATATATACAAGTGCATTTTAAATTTTATATGAATTGGGAAAATTTATCTGACTTTCCACTATCGCTGCTCAAGAGGCCTGCTAGAAGCACCTCCTTAGAATGGCTAAAAGAAGGAGTTAATGCACTGAACTGAAATACTGAAGAATAAAACTATAAGTTTACGCTGCGCTTTTCTACGAACCCAGCCTGAATAAATATCAATTGAACTATGTAATTGTATAGAAAATAAGTTGCCATCATAACATTTTTTTCAATCCATTTTAATATTTTTGATATATGGCAATAATTTACCAATTTTTAGAATTTTTTCGCTATAACAAGCCCACAGTTGTATTAAAGAATTATACGTGCTGTTTACACCATGACTTTGTACGGTAAGCTGAGTATATTTACTCACGTACAATTTTGTTGTTGCAAAATATGCTTCAGTAAACTTACCGCACATACGGTGCTTATTGATCACCAATACGGCGTTCATTGAATACCACTATTATTGTTGTATTGTTTTGGGTAGCGAAAAAGCAGGCCTTAAAGAAGCGCTCCCCGGAGCAGTGGCGAAGACTTGCCACCAAAAATAACAGTAAATGCATGCCTTACTTTAAAAAGTCCTAGCCTTATTGCCTATTGGGTCATTGCCACTAACATCGAGCTTCAGTCGAACGCTACAAATATCTCTATATGTAGATTGTTTTCAAATTCCAATCCTCTTTAATTTTCTTTTCACTTTTCGTTGCTCTTGACTACAACCAATTCAGTCAGTAGTGCCTATTCATTTATGATTTTACTTAAAATTTGCGCTTTTGTGCATACCAAAGTGCTTTGCTACCAATTAAAGATGCGCACTTTTACCAACAAGTGGTGGAAGAAAATTACTTTAATAAATGTTACTCATACGCCATGGCGAAAGAGAGCAGCTTAAAGATAAATATTCCCTCAGGAGGCAGACAATCCAAGAAAATATTTATTATTTTGTGTAGTTCATAGAATTCAAAGCAGCATAAATAAACTTTTTCCACTTAGGCACACAAAAACAAACACTAATGTACAAACACACACATAAGAAATCACAAGCACAGAGTGTTCTGCTTTAGACAGTCGTTTATGGCAAAAAGTATTTAATTCTAATTGAAAAAAGTTGTCGGGTCAACACTGCTTTTGTAGAAGTTGTTGCTTTTTTCTATTTATTGTTATTATTTAACTTTTTTTTTTTGCAATTCTATGTTTACTGCTGTTGTTAATATTAATGTGTGTTTTTAGTTTTTGTAAGCTTAGTTAAAGTTTAATATATATTTTTTCTTTTTTACTTCTTACTTAATGTTCTTGTTTATCAATATGCCATTTACTGAAATACAAATAAAGTTAAACCTTTAATGTGTATTGAAAGGAGGATAAAGTTCATGAAATTCACAAAATCAGTTCGTAGCAAATATTAAATTTTTGTTTGTTTTGAAATGTACATCGTTTAAGCAATAGATTGGAGTTATTAGCATTACGTTAAGGAATGTTGCGAAAGAAACAGTACTTGATAACTTTTAGAACCATTATGAATGTTGTTATTATGATGTAGTAATGGGACGTGAGTAAAAAAGTTATTCAGTTCCTCAATACTAACTTTGATGTATTTTTGTTTGATTCAAAGATTATTTCTGCTTGCAGGAAATAACTCAAAAGCTGATTATTTAAAAAAAAAAAAACTCAAATGAAATATTTATTTTAGGTATAATGTCCTAAATAAAATGTAAGTCAAATATCTTACTTACTTCTCGCTGCCCGGATATAACCCCCACGGACATGATTCTCAAAATCGATTTGGGGACTAGACCACAAAATTTTTGGCCACAACATCAAAACCGATTTTGGGTATTATGACGGCCCTGCAAGTGGTCATAACACCCGTTAGGTAGGCTCATGACCGTTTTTCAAGAAATACCTAATAATTTCCCTTGTACGAAATGTCTCCTTTTTACTTCTACGGGGCTTTAGTTGGGAATTATTTCAAAAAATCGTTTGGGTTTTGTGACTTTTTACAGGAATGGTAATAATGAATTCATTACATGCTTGAGAATCACACCTTACCTGGCCGTATGCCGTATGGCCGATGTAAGTTTGTCTGCTTGCTGTATGTTTTTCTGCTAGCTGCTTTTGATTTCAGAGCTGTAATATTAATAAGGAATCAAGTCAATAAAATGATTAGTGATTCTTTTCACAAATTCTACCACTTACTTGCACGATCATGTTCACAGGTAAAATGGCGCGTTTGCTTGTACATCATAATTGTCAAATATATAAATGAATTGAATTGTGAAATATATGAAGTAGCGTTGCTTTGAAAAGCTTGTCCTCTTTCACTGCGAAAACTATGGATTTGTAGAACTTAAAGAATTTGAGTGAGATGTAATAAAAAACTGTATTTGGAAATATGGAATACTTATTTCACATTTTATAACACGTATTTTTGCTAAAAAAAATCTAATAGCAGAATCGGTCCACCAGAAAAAAAAGAATTGCTGGACAATCATATTCGCCTCATACCTGCCCAAAATTTTTTCATGCTCAGAAGCCAACAAAATGGCCCATCCACATAGGCAGCACCTTAAGAGAATGTAGACGCCATCCCAGCGAACTTAAGTCAGATAGACAACTCAGATATTTTTAATAGGTTTCTCATATAACTTTTATAAGAACTAACCTATTAATAATCAATAGTTTTGTTCTGTTTAAGAAAATCTTAAAAAATGTTGTTCTGTTTAATTAAAAACATAGTTGTTCTTACTGCTTTTATAGGGTTACTTTATTGAAAAAATTATAGTACGAGATCATATCAAAACTATACAAAAATAGGAAAATCCTATTGTTTCGTGTACTATAAAATCAATAGTCTGCCTATTGGATTTCTGTTTTCTGAGTGTAAGCAAGCAAAAACAAGAGAGGCAAAAAACTAACGTATACATTAAGTCGTCCAAATTTAACCCCAGTAGTAAAAAGAAATAGCTATGACATAACCGATTATTTCTTAAATACGATGTAGCTGCGAGGCCGCCAACACCTATATACAATTCTCTTTTACATTGGTTTGGATATGACCGCTTAAACACTGATAATACACCCAGTTAAAAAAAAATCGTAAAACCAAAGAAAATGCACTTTGCCACACAGATTTTTATTGTTTAGATTGTGCCCAAAGACAAAATATCATTACGACAAAGACACAAAGATTGTTAGATTCCCAAGAACAATATCCTTTAAATCAAAAACTTAAATTTTGTGGCAAAGAAAAGCATAGAAGAAGTCGTAGAAGTAAAGAAAATGCACTTTGGCACAACGATTTTTATTCGTTTGGGCAACGACACAGTTTGTTAGATTACCAAAAAATATACTTTAAACCAAAGACTTAGGTCCTTGATTTTAAGGACATATCTTTTAAGTTATAACATTCAAATTGCTATTTAATTTGTTCACTAAAAAAAAAAAAAAACGCCGCTGCAAATTTCAAATGAAACCAAAACAAATTTGAGCAAACTTTCTTTATTTACGTATTTTTTACATCCTTTTTCATTTGAGGATATGTTTGCTAGCATTTTTCAAAGATCACTGCACACCCTGCAGTTCTTGAAAATGCTTCTATTTATTAAAAAGAAAACACTGCACTTGATACAACTGACACTCAATATACAACTTTTTCATTTAATTCACATATTAATTCACTTTTCCACAACAAAAAAAAAAAACTTATACGTTGGCAGGGGCAAAAATAAAGCGCTGCTGCGGCAGACTATTCAATATTGGCACTCACACCAGAGAACTGCAACGAGTCTATGATTCGAACGAATGACTATAAATGCGTGCGTGCGGTTACGTACAACAACCACCACTTCCACGCGAAGCATCCTCATAACAGCAATGAGCGACGAGTGCCGCCGCTTTCACTCATCACTCATAAGAATACCGCTCAATAATTCCAATGATTCTAGAGTCATTAAGGGAAATCGCATGCAGTGTTACCGCTGACATATTTTATTATAAATATAATATATTAATTTATTATTATATACATATTATACTAGCGCACTCTGCAAATGTATGAAAATAAACCTTAAAATAGTATTAAAATAATATTTAAAGGCATATACTTAATAAAAAAAATATATATATTATTGATAGAAATAAGTGAAAAATTCTGAAAATATTATTTGAAAAAAATTTAGAAATTTTTGGAAAAATTTTTTAAGAATTATTAAAATATTAAATAAAATTGTTTTAAAAATAATGAGAAACTATAAAAATCATTTTAAATATTACTAAAAAAATAATAATCAAAAAATTCCTTCAAAAGTTCTAAAAATATAAATACATACATAAAAAATTATTGATTTATATATTAACATACTTTCAAAAAAAACAACTTGGTTTAAAAGGCAGGTTTAATTAACATTTATATGACATGTTTAATTAACATTTTATTAAAATAAATTGAAGTAATATACACCATTACAGCTTTCAAAAGCGGCAGTCCTGTTTATTTTGGATTGCCGATTTCGTTCAACGATCTTTTCGTTGTGGCAAAGATATTTTGTTAACAGTTTTACAAAGCTTTTATTCTTTGATTTTAAGGCGTTCAATTTTCTCGGTGCATTTACCTTACACAGTAAGTGGCCATGGGAGTAGGTATAGATAGAAGAGGGGGTAGGTAAGATAGAAGAAAATACAAAAAAACACAGATGCGTCGTTGGACACTCGAGAGAAGTGAAGCATTTCCGCAGTTTCATAGATTTAAGAATTTAATGGTTCTTTTTGTAATAAAATAAATTTCAACTCAATAATTTAAAACAACATAAAGTAAATTAAAAAACACACGTTAATATTCCCACCAGTAAATTTTGTTGCATTTCAGTATTTTAATTATTTTATACATGATACATTCATTGCAATTTCAACGCACTTGTGGGCAATTGTTTATTTTTGCGGATGCTGATGACATCTTGTATGTAGCAAGCAGAATCAACATGTTTGTTATATTTAGATAGCTGCTAAATATATTGGATATGTAAAATAGTCAATTCACAATCCTATTAATATATAGATTTTTAGATCTGCTGGAACATAGCTTCAGTTGTACCTTATTAAAACACCGATGCTGGTGGCATCTTGTAGCAAATTGAAACACATTATATGTGGAATGTATTTATATGTAGAATAGCGAATACAAAATCCACTATCTATTAAGGGATCATTGTAATCTGCTGCAACATAGCTGTAGTAATACTTAATATTGAATTCAGACTTGTGCTCAACAGAGGCTTTTGGATCAGTAGATAGTCTGTTATACTCCCAATTGCCACAGTACGGGTTCGATTCCCCGCATAGGATCAAAAAAATATTTTTAATATATTGAAATTGCTTTTTATTGTTATAATAGTTGCAAGGAACAAAGAAACATCAATTTCTGAGAAAAAAGCTGTCAAAATCACAGAACAAGGCGTAAAAAGCTTCGCTTCAAAGTTGAACAACATTCCTCTTTATGCTAAAAACCCGAAAAAAACAAAAGAGAACACACCGAAAAAAAAAAAACAAACTAAAGCCACAAACTATTTTCACAATAATATCTACCATTTAATAAATCGATTTTTTAAATAGTTCGCACAGGCCGTGGCGCGGTGAGTAGAGTGCGTGGCTCATACGCCAGAGAACCCTGGTTCAGTTCCCACCTGACACAGAACGTTCTTCAATTGAATTAATTTTTCTGTTCGGCCGTCACCTTTCTCCAGAAAATGGCAAACCTCAGAGTGTAAAAACTGCCATGAAAAGCTTCTTGAGAGCATAAGCCGTCCGGAGTCGGTACAATTTTCAAACATTAAAAAACGCACAACACAATTGATCATAATAACTTCGGTCAAAGTCTTTTCAAGGGTTGAAATGGCCATTTCGTTTAATACTTTTAATACAAAAACTATAGCAACAATTTTCTGAATAGTATATTATTGTTGTAGCAGTAGTTTTTTAAACTGGACTTTGTTGAGCAAGAAATTTGGAGCATAAAACTGCCATTTTTTTAGTTCTCTACAGAAAAAATTTCCGAAATAACATTTTTGAAACTATTAAATTCAAATATACTACACTCGAAAGAACAAACAATTTTAAAATCAAAAACCACCGGTTTCTGTTTTTAAAATTTAAAATTTCCTTAATTATAAATAAATTTAAATTTAAAACAAAAATAAAAACCTGTGTTTAAAGAAACTAAGAATTATAATTTTAAAATCAAATTTTCTTTAAAAAATATGTTTTTTGACTAAGAGAGAAAAAACTAGTTTGACTTGTTGATTCTTTGCTCTATAGCCAACAACAACCGTTCTATAGACAACAGTTTTATAGCCTACAGTATAAGACGTCAGACACTCGACATTGTTGGTTTTAAGTTTAAACCTCGTGGCGGCAGAACTTATTTGTTCCGCTGGTTTTTTTTTTTTTTTAATTTTAATGTAAAAAAAAAAAATGTATAATAACTGAGTTGGTGAGTAGGAAAATCGACAGACTAGCACGCGAGTGTCCCAGGTTCAATTCCCGTGGTGGTAACTTTCAAATTAAATTTAAAAAATAAAAATTATTAAAATTTTATTAAACTCCTTGTTACATAAATATCCACAAATATGTTAAATTTACAGGAACACAATAAAACTAGTTTAAATTAAGATTTTTGATATATTCAAAATATTTAAGAAAATTTTTTTGATTCTAAAATCTTCCTTCTTGCTTCAAAAATAATTTTGCTTTTTCTTTCAAAGAAAAATTGCATTTTGTGCTGAAAAAAATTTTTTAGCGCTAAAACAAGTATAATTTCTTTAAAGTTTAGTTAATTTTGTTTGATTTAAGGATATTTTTTTAAGATAGAAAATATTATTTAAGAAAAAAAGATGCATATTATTTAACAGAGTAGTTATTATGAGCTCAGCGGACTTCACTACAGAACGGAATACAGGGATCCACTACAGAACGAAATTTCATCACAATCGGTTTATTATTCTCTTTTTGTCCACTTGTTATATAGGGCCACATCACTGTGCGTCCTGAGACTCAGAAGTTCAAAAGATTTATGTATCGGCTACGTGATTAAAAGTTTAAAGTTAGCAGCACTAATGATCTGCTGTTCATAAATTTGAAAATTACTTGCTTGAAAAATTTGCTTGTCAAAAATTACTCTTCTCTTAAGCCAACATATTAAATAATGAACATTTTAAAATAAAATAAAGAAAGTAAACTAGAATCAATTTTTAAGGAGCTGACTGGCTGACTGGCTGGATTTTAAGGCTGACTTTATTTTCGGACAACTGGATCAAATTATCGGGTTATAACATTTGCTTATGAAGAAAGATGAGTGCAGAGGATATGTAAATACATTTTTCCAAGTGAAAGTTTCTTTAAATATGAATCAAGTAAAGCTTTAGAAAAGCATTCTCATACAAAAAAGCATAAGAAAGCAAAATCATCTTAGCACATCTTTGCTAGCTATAGAAAATTGATTACTAAAGTTTAAGAATCCGCTGAAGACGACGTCATGGCTCGGTCTCAGTTATCATTACCATCGATTTTATATAATGCCATCTAAAGTTAAGTCACTTGAGAGAAAATCCCTCTTTTTTTTAATTTATTCGAATTTTTCAGGTTTTTTTATTATTTTTAACTTCCTCTCATCAATTTTGACAGTTCGACCAAGCTGCTATCAAGTGACTCAATCTATATTAATCAACCTTGGTTACAACAGTTGATATTCTTTTGTTTTAAAAATAAATCAATAAAAACTAGAAGAGTGAGTGTACTCAGTACGCGCATTAGAAGTTATGCTTCTTTTGCGTGATTTTGATAATTAATATTTATATATTTACACGCAACACACATTATTGTTGAAATTGTAAACCAATACACTTATGACATTTGTAGGGTGATAATATATATCTCTATATATATAAAAATTACGCGTATGTTCGTGATGGCTAAACTCAAAAACTACTGCACCGATTTTGACCAAACTTTATGTACATTCTCTATGGGGCGTGAGGAGTGTTTCTGTGTAGTTTGAAGTTCGTCCGACAGATGGCGCAATCTTTAGTTCCTTTTTGTTTTTGCACAGTAACTCAAGAACAACTGCACCAGTTTTGACCAAACTTTAATTAATATCTAAATACTTTTTATTTTATCACTATAGGGGTAGCGAAGCACACCGGGTTCAGCTAGTAAGTGATAAAAATGTAATTTAGTAAAATGAAATATACACAGCGGTAAATGGAATCATTAAAAAAACCGACTATTTCTTAAACACAATATAGCTGAGAGGCCTCCAACGCCTGTTTGCAATTGTCTATTACATTCGTTCTGGCATGGCCTCTAAAACACTGATGAGATAGTAAGCGAGCAATGGAGTAGATTTGCTGCATATGACTGACAAGGCAGAAGAGAACACAACAATTTGGCATTAGATAATTTTAAACTACAAAAATATGTTTTTTTCCTTTGAGGAGTAAAACAGCTAGAATGATGAAACTTTCCAAAAATATTTCGTTTGGTATGACATAAAACAAAAAATCAAAATATTTAAAAAAAAATGTAAAAATCGAGCTGCCACCTCGAGATTTTTAAATTTCAAATTGAAAGATATTGAACGATATTCTGCAAGCAAAGTCGAGCATTTTGCGCCAATATTGATCACAAGAATTTCCACAAAACATCAAAAAATATATACAAAAACGTATTTCGTTAAAGACCAGCGTTGGGTCAATCTGCGGGAGCCACGTATGTCAATCAAACTTCATAAAAATTTACAAAAGTTAAATTTAAAGCCTAAGAAAGGCGATCTATCACTGTATGACCTCCAGGCATAGAAGAGTATAACGTTGCGTATCCGCAACGCTGGACAAAAATGGGTTAAAATATAATTAGGATTCTGCCAATAAACTGGAATTATTCTATATTGTTTTGTTTTATTGAAAGTTTGTCGGTTTTTAACTTTTTTTTTTTTGTTGCTTTTTTATAATGAATATATCTACCACACTTTTTGAGTCCAATCTAACCCTAAAAATGTTTTCCAAGTCCGTGCACTGGATCCAATCTTAATGAAATTTTCAGGTAGACTGAAACAACATTTTGAAAGTGTTCCTGTGAAGTTTGGCGTTGATTGGACAAGGGGACGTGGTACTTTCCATATAACCCAAGTTTGTTCTATCGCCCACAAGCCAAAAAAATTGCTATAAATCAGACGGTTCAAATCGTAAAAAACTAAAATATCTTAATTTTGCTCAGGTGGATACTGTCAGCAACTTCACAAAAAATGGGCATGGTAGCACTATATCTGCGCCCATTTTTCAGAAATAATTCTATTGTCTGAGATGTGCACGTTTTGATAATAAAACTTGGTATGTACAAGAGATGTTGATTTTTGGCCACTTTGGCGATCGACGGGATTTGACTGGATCGGGTTTTTATAAAAGAACATTCTTTTAGCATTAGTTAGTGAAAATAAGAACAGGTCTATGTTTCTGGTACTTTTTTTTTAACTTTAATACCAGCTAAATAATTATTAATAAGAGTTCAAAATAAATTAACGAGCGCGAACACGACGAACTTAAAAAACATTTAACAAGAGTAGCGTAAGAGTGAAGACGTGATGGCAATAAAATTGATGGCCATTAATTTAATTTAAATAATAAAATATTACATTGCTTATAATGTGATATATATAAATATAAATTTGATTTTTTAACAATATTATATTAAATAGTATGTATACTTATATAATAAAATAATAATATTAAAAATTAATTTTATTTAAAAAAAATAAAATTAATAAATAATTATAAAACTTTATTATTAATATTATATAATTAATATTATTTAAAAGAAAATTGTATGAACAAATAGAAAAATATAGTTTATATTTATAATAATAATAATAATAAAAATAATAATAATAATAATATTAATAAAAATAACAATAATAATAATAATAATAATAATAATAATAATAATAATAATAATAATAATAATAATAATAATAATAATAATAATAATAATAATAATAATAATAATAATAATAATAATAATAATAATAATAATAATAATAATAATAATAATAATAATAATAATAATAATAATAATAATAATTCTTCACCCATATTTTGCAACATCCAAATGAAGCACCGGAGTTCCTCACAAAAGGTAACACATATCTTCTCCCAAAAGATATAACCAACACAAGCAACCCTTCGAAATATCGGCCCATTACATGTCTTTGCACGCTATACAAAATTTTGACTTCGTGCATGACATCAAAAATTTACCAGCATTTGGAAGACAACACGGTTCTAGCAACAGAGCAAAAAGGATGTTCAAAAGGCTCTCAAGGATGCAAGGAACAATTGATCATAGATGCGGTAGTTATGGAGCAGGCCTACAAAAACACCAGAAACATATACACAGCCTTTATTGACTACAAAAAAGCTTTTGATAGTGTGCCACACTCATGGCTTATCAGAGTGATGGAGATCTATAAAATACGCCAAATATTATTGCAACCCTTAAACATCTTATGTCCTCATGGGAAGTAACTCTACCTCTGCAACATAGCGGTGGTCGGATTACTTCCCCAAAAATAAAGATCAAAAGAGGCATACTACAAGGCGACAGTCTAAGTCCTCTATGGTTTTGTATGGCCCTAAATCCACTCTCCACAACTCTTAACTCCTGTAGATATGGTTACCTTATCAAAAGTGAAAACGGAAACGGAATAAAACAAACTCACGCACTTGTTATACATGGACGACATCAAACTCTACGCTAGTACGGACAGGCAAATGCTTAGTCTACTAAAACTCGTGGAAGACTTTTCTATCGACATTAAAATGTCATTTGGCATTGACAAATGCCGACGGTTAAGTGTTGTCAAAGGCCAAATGGTGGAAAGAAACTACGAGCTGGTAGTTGGAGAAACGATGGAAGCGCTCAGCCAGAATGAGCCATATAAATATCTAGGTATCAGCCAAACTCGTCGTATACAACACAATGATATCAAGAAAAATATTACGAGTGTGTACCTACAGAGAACGAAGGACTTACTCCGCTCTAAGCTCAATGGAAAAAACATGATAAAAGCAATAAACACCTTTGCCATACCTGTCCTAACGTATACGTTCGGTTTTATTAAGTGGACCAAAACGGACCTCGAGGAGCTGCAAAGATCAACACGACGACTAATGTCGAAGTATAGGATCCATCATCCTATTTCTTCTCTTGAGAGAACTACGCTTCCTAGACATCTTGGAGGACGCGCACTGATTGATATTAGCCACATGTGCAGGAAACAAACAATAGATCTCCGTAGATACTTCTGTAACCAAAGTAATAATTTACATAAGTCGGTAGTAAATAGCGATGACAGCTACACCCCCTTGAACCTAAAAAATAACTATGAGACTAACTCTGCTTATACCATCCGTAAGCTTCAGGAGTGGAAGATGAAGGAGATACATGGCAGGCATGCCTACATGCTGCAACAACCCCACATAGACTTGGAAATGTCAAACGCTTGGCTTACAAATGCCGATATCTTCGCCGAAACAGAAGCGTTCATGATCGCGATTCAAGACCAAGTCATCGCAACAAAAAACTATTGTAAATATGTGTTAAAATACCTAATAGAGGAGGATAAATGTAGAAAGTGCTGCCAGCAGTCAGAGACAATACAGCACATTACCGGCGCATGCACGGCCCTAGCCGCTACAGAATATCTAAAGAGACACAACCAAGTAGCAAGAATTGTACACCAGGCACTGGGCTTAAAGTACGGGCTTGTTAATGTAGAACTGCCGTACTACAAATACAATCCCGCAGCTGTCCTAGAAAATAATACATCGAAGCTCTATTGGGACCGGACTGTGCTGACTGACCATTTAGTTGGAAATAACAGACCAGACATAATCTTAATAAAGAAGCAAGCCAAGGAAACTTTTCTTATAGATATTGGCATCCCAAATAGCCACAATCTGGAAAGCTACTACCGGGAGAAGGAAAACAAATATCAACGTCTTGCAGAGGAAATAAAACAAATCTGGCGGCAGGAAATGGTAAAAGTGCTACCGATAGTTATATCCTCCACTGGAATAGCACCGAAAAACTTCATACGAAATCTGACCGTGATGGGTATTGAAAGAAAAGCCATAACTATACAAAAACCTGTAATATTATCAACAACAGCGATAGTTCGCTCAACAATCAACAGTGCATAACCTTAAAATAAATAACAAACAATAAAACAAATAACACAGCAACAGTGCTGAAGTGACTTGCAGGTCGACTGCCGTCATGTTCAGCTTAAATGGACTCCCCCTCGCGCGGTATGGGGAGGGGGAAGAGGCGTGGGAATAATAATAATAATAATAATAATAATAATAATAAAAATAATAATAATAATAATACTAATAATAATAATAATAATAATAATAATAATAAAAATAATAATAATAATAATAATAATAATAATAATAATAATAATAATAATAATAATAATAATAATAATAATAATAACAATAATAATAATAATAATAATAAAAATAATAATAATAATAATAATAATAATAATAATAATAATAATAATAATAAAAATAATAATAATAATAATAATAATAATAATAATAATAATAATAATAATAATAATAATAATAATAATAATAATAATAATAACAATAATAATAATAATAATAATAATAATAATAATAATAATAATAATAATAATAATAATAATAATAATAATAATAATAATAATAATAATAATAATAATAATAATAATAATAATAAAATAAAAATAATAATAATAATAATAATAATAATAATAATAATAATAATAATAATAATAATAATAATAATAATAATAATAATAATAATAATAATAATAATAATAATAATAATAATAATAATAATAATAATAATAATAATAATAATAATAATAATAATAATAATAATAATAATAATAATAATAATAATAATAATAATAATAATAATAATAATAATAAAAATAATAATAATAATAATAATAATAATAATAATAATAATAATAATAATAATAATAATAATAATAATAATAATAATAATAATAATAATAATAATAATAATAATAATAATAATAATAAAATAATAATAATAATAATAATAATAATAATAATAATAATAATAATAATCATAATAATAATAATATAATAATAATAATAATAATAATAATAATAATAATAATAATAATAATAATAATAATAATAATAATAATAATAATAATAATAATAATAATAATAATAATAATAATAATAATAATAATAATAATAATAATAATAATAATAATAATAATAATAATAATAATAATAATAATAATAATAATAATAATAATAATAATAATAATAATAATAATAATAATAATAATAATAATAATAATAATAATAATAATAATAATAATAATAATAATAATAATAATAATAATAATAAATAATAATAATAATAATAATAATAATAATAATAATAATAATAATAATAATAATAATATAATAATAATAATAATAATAATAATAATAATAATAATAATAATAATAATAATAATAATAATAATAATAATAATAATAATAATAATAATAATAATAATAATAATAATAATAATAATAATAATAATAATAATAATAATAATAATAATAATAATAATAAGATAGGTGGAAGAAGATACCTGCCGCAGATCCAGAAGTCATTCCGAAACAATCGAACACATCATCTCGGGCTGCACAAGCTTAGCTCAAACTAAGTACACAAAGAGATAACATAACAATGTTGCAAAGATACTTCATAAAAAACTGCTTGAAAGGTATGGATTCATGCTGAGCAAAGTACCTTGCTATGCATATGACCCTACACCTGTGGTAGAAAATGAAAACACAAAAATCTTCTACGACCGCACCATTCATTCTAAGCACGCAAGGCTACATAATCGGACCGATATTACCTTGATCGAAAAGATGGAGTGCAAAGCCTTCTTCAAAGACGTCGCAGTCCCAGCTAACCGAAACATAAGTCGAACTTACGTCGAAAAACGCAATAGATACGCTGAACTTGCTG